>VZTJ01003942.1:461142-486362 GCA_013397795.1 Orthonyx spaldingii
CTCGGCCGCGCCCGCCGCCGCCGGGGCCCGCCCGCGCCGCTCCTGCCGAGCGGCCCCGGGGTCGCCGCTCCCTCCGGGCCGCTCCGTGCGGCGGTGCCGCCGTGACGAGAAAGGCCGTTGGGCACCCGGGGAGCGGCCCGAGCGGTGCCGGCGCTCCCTGCCCGCAGCCAGAGAGCCGCGGCCCCGCACCGGGAGCGCCTCGAGCTCCGTCCCTCGGGCCGTGCCGTGGGCAGGCGGCGGGGTCCCGGGAGATTTGTCCCCGTTTTCCTTGGGAAGCGGCTGGGATGGCAGCGGCGACAGCCCCGGAGTGGGGCCAGAGCCCTTCCCTGCTCCCGGTGCCCTGTGCTGGTGCTGCCGGGAGCTCCACGCCACTGGGCAGAGCTTTCCCGTGGGGGCTCCTGCCAGCGAACTCCAGGCTGGTTTCTTCCTCTGTCCCACCCTTTGGCTGCTAATTACTTCAAAGTCCGGTAACTGTAGGCTCAGTGGTAGTAAAGGTAATGTGTAAGTTCAAAAGTTTATAAGCAAATTTAGCATAACACAAAGTTATTATGACAGAGCTGGAAGTAGATCCCAGATTTCTTTTGTACAGCTTCTAGCATCTTCCACCCCTTGTTCTTTCTTTTGTAATGTGACTGGCATTGAACTTCACTTGGCTTTGTTGCATTATATCCAAAACCTCCCCTCGCAGAGATTTCTGAAGAGAAACTTGAATTGGCTCCTTTTGACACTTCTTTCTTGAACGTTTGTCTTATATTTTATATCTGTTATCTGCAGGTGAAATCTAATGATTCATTTTATTGAATTTTCTCTTTTCCTCTTTCAGCCGAGTGGTTTTACCTTGCTCAGTGCAAGAGGTATGTCCTGATCCTCCCTTGCTTTATTCAGGCTGAGGGGTGGGAGGGCATTTTGTGTCAGAAATCTGACCAGCCTGGGTTCAAATGTTCCCTGTGCTGTGGCTGCCCTGCCTGACAGAGATGAGTGACACAGGTGTGAGCCCTCTTCTGATCAAGGAATTTCCAAGGGAGCAAATGCAGAACAGAGCCCTGAGGTGTTCTGAGCCCTCCACTGCCACCAGAGTAGTTGCGCCCTGCAGCAGCACTTTACTGCTGATCCAGCACTGAGGCTCACCAAGCCTTTTCCTGAAGCCAGAGGTGTAGGAATTGTCTTCCCAGGTCTGCAGCCAGCAATTCAGATGGCACTGAGATGCATTTAAAGGAGAGTCAGGATGTCTGTCACAACAAGGTGTCCAATGTGCTTCTGAGGGAAACATTACACTTGTTCTCTAGTGTGCATTTCCTGGGTCGTGGAAGGGCAGCATTTAGTTGGTTGAAAGTGTGAATTGGGAAGGCTCAGAGCTGGAAATCGGTCATTTCAAAATCTGTGAACTCAAAATTGATAATTAATTATCAATTGATTAACTGATATTAATGATTAACTGATTATTATTAATTGATCAACTCAAAATTTCTTAATGCAGCAAAGAACAACAAATACACTTTGCTCATAGGGTAGGAAAAATTAAGCATAACAATTATGGTGTGCACCAAAGTGTTGGGTTGCTGTGGAACAACCTGGGTGTAGATCTGGTGTTTGTAAGCTGCAGATACATGTTGCCAAAAAGTTGTCAGAGTTTACTAAATCTTTTATATGGTGTATTTTACTTTGCTGATAATCTTTTTTGTACTACTGAATTTTCACTGGAAACAGCTAATTTTTTTTATGTGTTAAAAGTTTTGGCCAAGTTTAGTGCTGACATTTGATTTCTCTTTCCTTTTCAGTATCAAGTTGGGCTTCTTTATTCTGTGGCAGAAGCTAGCAAAAACGAAACAGGAGGTGGGGAAGGAATTCAGGTCTTAAAAAACGAGCCTTATGAAAAGGATGGCGAGAAGGGACAATATACTCACAAAATCTATCATTTAAAGAGGTGAGAAAAGCCTTGATGCACATTGTAGTCCCTTGGTATTGAGCAAGAAGCGTTTAAAGGTGAGGGGAGCCTTGCATTGTTGCTATTCTGGGACATTTGTCTGTGTTTTTCTGCCACTTTGTAATTTGCTGATTTGTGTGTGAGCGGGTGAAATGTGGATTTTAAGTATGTGGGATACTTGTCTGGGTCAGCTGGAAGAACTGTGCTTGCTTGCTCTAGACAGGACTCAGAGGTGAGTGGGACATAAGGTTCCTGCTGCAGGTCAGGAGCTGCTTTGCAGGGAGCTGGAGGTGAGGGCTCTGTGCAGTGCTTTTCCTCAGCAGGAGTCTTTGCTGCTCTGCAGGAGGAAGGACAGCACAGCTTTCATCATGATCACACAGCTCACTCTCAATCACCTTATTATTACCCTTCCCAATTTTTTCTTAATTATGTCACGATCAGGAAGGTTTTTGAAGTTCCTGTATATTTCACTGCAGGTGACAACGTAGATCATAACCCCTCAAATGCTTGGGTGGAATGTGCCTTTCTTATTGAACTGGAAGAAACCAGTGAGGAATTTCAGCTGGCAGAATTTTAAACGCGTTGTCGCTGTTTGTTTTCCCAGTAAAGTCCCTGGGTTTGTAAGGATGATTGCTCCAGAAGGCTCCCTGGTGTTCCACGAGAAGGCCTGGAACGCGTATCCCTACTGTAGAACAAGTGAGTCTCCCCCGTGTGTGTCCTGTGGTTGGTGTTGTTGTTTGTGAGACCTTTCAGAAACAATTGTATCTAATAATGCTCTGTGTTTTCTTTTCCTTTTCATTGCACCTGTTTCCAATGACACCAGTTGTGACAGTGAGTATTTGAAATCCTACCAGTCATGTATTGGGGTTTTTTTGAGATATATTTTGTCTGTTACTACCACTACAATTGTCTGGCTCCTGTCTGTCACATGTGCCTTCCTAGGACTCCTGGTGTAGAGCTCCCTGTTACTTTATTTGTCTGCACATGGCTATAATTAGAACTGTAATTTGTCAGAGAAATTATTTCATTTTCTATGTCTTCTTTTATGCCTTTAATTACCATTACAGATGCATAATGTCTGTCCTGGTAAGACATGTTGCTAAAAGAAGTGGGAGGGGAAAAGCACTGTATTCAGAGGCTTCTATACTCTTGAGTGCAGGAAGAGCAGTGAAATGGAATCAGTCCCTGCCTGTCTGAAATGCCATTGCTGTACAGTGAATTCCTGCCTCAGTTAAAATGGAGTAACTGGGAATCTAAATGGATCAGCACAACTCAAGATTTGGGTTTGGTTTTTTAAGATGCATGGGAAGCACATCATTAAGATTTTAATGCCGTTTTTTATGTTATGGTGACCTGTTTAATGAAAACTTAGAAGTTAAATGTTAAACTGCTTTATCTGCTCACTTGCAAACATGGTTTAGATTGTTACCAGGTGGATGTGACACCAGGAGTAACAAGTGAGTTTGAACTGTTGAGCTTGACTCATCGTGATCCCTGTGCACACAGGTGTGTGCCCTCTGACTTTGGAATCAGCAGGGCTCTGTCATTGCCTTTAGAGGTTCCATTTGGTGGCAGCTGGACCATTATGATCCAGCTTTATGATTGTAATTGTGCTGTACAGTAACATCTAACTGCAGGATTCACAATTTGAAAATTACTTGAACATAGAGGTAAAAAACTTGAGGGCTGAGGAAGCAGGACAGCATATGGCAGGGTTATTTCTGTTGGTGTGCACAGGTAAAGCTGGATTTCTCAAACATGACTGGTTTTAATTTAGTGCTCACTGCTCTAGTTTAAGATTATCATGTACCTATTTCTGTGTGTAGGTAAGGGGGCTGTTTCTCTGGTAATTTAAATAGATTGTGTTGCTAGTCAGGGTTTAGTAGTGGCTTGTATGTAGATACCATTTATCTAAACTTAGAGCAGAGAGCTGCAATCAGACTCATGCTTTTTGCTTTTAATTCTTACAGAATGAATACATGAAAGATGACTTCTTCATAAAAATTGAGACCTGGCACAAACCAGATTTGGGAACAACAGAGAATGTGAGTTGGGGTTTGGATACCAAGCCTTAATGCAATTGTACAATTAGTACAGATAAAGTATTTTGTACCTGGTAATGGTGGATAATCACTGCATAAAGTCAATGCCTGACCAGTGAGTAAAGCAAGAAAAGCATTATTCAGGTCCTTGCAAAGTGGTCAAGCTGTCACATCTAAGGAGATCCAAGGAGAGAAGAGTTTTGGTTTTTATATTTAGAGGTGAATACAGATGCTTGATTCTCATGCAAATATTTAAATAACGTTGCAGCAAGTCCTTTTTTTATTTCATGTTCTTTTACCTTAGACATGCTACTGATAGTTAGGCTGACAAATTTATTTGAAAACTGGTTTTACAACAGGTTTCACAAGACCATTGGAGTTGATCTGTGTACACTCTGTAGTTAGACATTGAAGCTGCCTCTGCAAATTGTCCCAGCTGGAGATGTTCTTGTTCTCCTCCCCAGACAGTCAATCTGGTTCACCTGTCACTTCAGGAAAATTTTGATCTGTAGTGACAAACATTTCTAAACCACTCAGAGAGTTGTCAGTCTGTTTGCAGTGCTTGGGTGAGCTGTAGCTCTGGATGTGCCACACAGAAGGGGGATTGTTCCTTGGACAGCTCTGCTGGCTGTAACTGAGTTCAGGTGTGCTGGACAGACCACAGGTGTGGAGCTGATTCCATCCTCAGACCTTTACACACCCTCAGGCTATACCTGCTCCACCTTCAAGGCAGTCCTGTGATTGAGTTAACCTATGAGATCAGTCAGGTTGTTGAAATCTGCATATTTGAACTTGGAATTTATACTTCTTTCTAGCTCCAAAAGTTCATGCAGATTATGGAATGGGTAATGGTTCTAATTAGAGCTTGATTTCATTAGCGCTGACAAATGTGACAGATGAATACAGCTTAATCTTCAATCCAGGTTTCCTGGATGCACAAGAAGTGAAGGCTTTGTGCTGGTTTAAAATTGATTAGTGAGTGAATTAAACTGTAATTTGTAGAGATGATTCCCTTTGAGAAAGGCAGAGGAAGAAAGGGTAGGTTTGGAGAATGCTGCCTTTAGAGAATCCTGAGAAACTCCCTGGTACACACATGTACTGCGCAAGGTGCATCTCTGTGTGATTCTGAGCATGGGAATCATTCCTTTTTCCTTTTTCTTTTTTTTTTTTGCAGGTTCATAATTTAGATCCAAACACATGGAAGAGTGTTGAGGTTGTTCACATTGACATTGCAGATAGAACTCAAGTAGAACCAGGAGTAAGTAAATGTTCTGCTCTTGGGATGTAGCATGCAACTGATTCCAGTTGTTCTTTGTGTTAATAGTGAATAAGCTAAAATGGTGTGGATTTCACCCAACAGAGACAAGAAAAGTGTCTTAAACAGAATAATTTATTGATGTGCCTTCCTTCTTTGGTTTTTCTGCTGATTCTTTCTGCACATCTGGATCTGCTGGGGCTGTTGTCTGATTTGTTAAACTGTAACAGCTTGGCTGTTGGATGTGTAATATTTTTTGGACAGTAGGGAGAGAGTAGGCACTAATATGGACACTGTTTGCACAATAAATGTGATTGTCTTGCTTTTGTGCAAGGAGAGCTCTTTATACTGTTTGTTATTTTCTGAAAGTAGATACTTGGATATTCTGCATTCTGAGGAGAGGACTGCCTTGCAGAAAGTCCTTGGAACTATTTTCAGTCCATTATCCTCTTTTTTCTTTTGTGTATTTGACCTACAGAGTATCAAAACTGAGTGCAAAGTGGTCTCATCTAAAGTCTTAAGTCTCTTCTGATGTTTCTACATTTCAGTTTCCTTTCTGTTAACTCCTAACACCATTTCCACTTTTAGCAAATATTTTGAGCAGATATTTTCAGATTTAAACTCACAGTATAGCCCATTCTTGTGGAGGAATACTTGGGATTCATTTTCACCATCTGATTCAATTTTTTATTTCTGTTTCATCTCCCAGAACTCAGTTTTGCCAAGTCCTGATTTCATTAGCCAAAGCCTGGCTTTGTGCTTAAGCTTTCAGCAGACAGTAACTCTGAGTTACCTGCAGGCTGACACCCTTGCTGTTCACCTGTTTTCTCCTTCTGGGATTAGACATCAGGAATTCTCTGGGACCCACAGAGAAGTCTTTTCTGTTATGAAAGTTGGCACTTTCTGGCATTTGTCTTCTCTCTCTTCACTTCTTAGGACTTCAGGAGAGAGACTATTTATGCTGATATTTTTATCAAGTTCGGAGAATGGAACTTGATTTTTTTTTTCTTGGAAGTTCAGCTACATCATAGTAACAGACTTGCCAAGATTGACATGCTGGCTTTGTGCCTTCAGAGAGGGCTGCTGATCTTGGAAAGCAAATGTCCCCTACGAAAGCATCTCCTATTTTCCCTTTGTTCTGTTTATCCAGATACTCTTTTCCTGCAGTTTCTTCATCTTTGTTCAGTGATACTCAAGCAATCACCAGTTCACTCTGTGGGGTAATGTCAGAAATCATGTGTTTTGTATGGTTTTGTGGTTTTTTTCTTATGATGTTTGAGAATTACCATTCTAAGTGGCTGGGTGGGTTTTTTCAGTCTGCTCCATTTTTTAGGGAAAAAGAATAGTCAGTGTTGCCAAAGGAAAGTTTTATTTGTACATTTATCTTCTCAAACATAGTTTTACCTGGAAAAGCAGCTCAAATGTACAACCTTGGGTAACAGTGGAACTGAAAGGATGGAGCTGCATATACAAAATCTAGCAATGTTGAAAAGGTTTTTATGTATTTAAGATGTATCCTTTTGTTCTGTGAATGAGCCTTGTCCACCCTCCTGTGGTGCAGCAGTTACTTTCATTTCAGAGCTACAATCAGCATAAATATGAAGATATCAATTTCTTTAAGCTGCTAATGGCATGCATGTGCTGACTCATGCTCATGTAAGTATGTATAGAAATAATTTGGGTGACAGCTGTGACTTTTTTTAGATAAACATTTAACCCTGCCTTCTCTTAATCATCTCCAGCCTGCAGTCTGTGTCACTTTATGTTGTTTGTATATAGAAGTGACTTCCCAGGAGAGAAAGACTTTTTAAAGTGTAAGCAAAAATGAACAGTCAATTAACGTCAGATGAGGCTGTGGTTTTGGAAACGCTTTGTAGAAAAGTAGAGTGTAGTGAAAACAAATTGAAGTCAGGTTTGTAGCTATTTTTGTACAATGAAGGCATTCAATGTCTTGTTTAGGTCATAGTGGATCTTTATTGTATTACTTGAAAGAAAGTTCTAAAACTACAGTTTTATACAAATCAGTCAGATTACACATGGCTTAAGAGTTTGCATTTCTGTGTGCTATCCCTTGTTCTACAGTTTGAGGAAATATATTGGAATATAGGAAATGCTCTTCTGTAGTCTGTAAGGAAGTGTTAAAAGTTAAATTAAAAGATTCTCGAGTTAAAGAGCTTGATAGGTGGATCTGTCCCATTTCAGACTTAATTTGATAGGCAGCTAAACAGCTCCTTGTTATTAGTGATGAACCTTGGAATCATCATGCAATGACACATCCCATAGGACAACCTATCTATGTATAAATATGATGTGCTTTTAGTTTTTTGCCCCTCTTTTCATCCTGTCCTGTTTTTATATTAATCTCTTCCATCCTCATTCTTGGAGACTTTTAACTCATTCTGAACACAGCACCACCATGTGCATCTGTGATAACCAGGCTGGTTTCATTTCTCCTTTGAACCCTGGCATTCTTTCAAAGGTGATTTCAGGGAATGGTTCCTCTGATGGCTGTGCTGTAGCTGCAGGACTCTTCAGGAGATGGGAGTGATTGCAAGACATTTTTTATTAAAAGCCATTTATCTAAACCTACCTAAAACACACAACTGCATGTCAGTAAAGCTGGTGACTGTTTTATAAGACATGGCAATCATGCACCAAATTGGGAGTATGACATACTTGGATAAACCTAATTTTGGTCTTCTATTGTGCTGTGAATGAGCACTCACAGAGCTGTGGATGATGTTGGAGGAAGTTGCTGGTAGGTGTTTCCTTCCACAGGGACTGCATGTGAGTTTTTTTGCTCAATAACACCAGCAGTATGTACATTCTCTTGTTTAAAACACTAATGCAATATTGAGTTGGAAAGCTCAATTTGTGTCCACCTACCCATTTAGTGTGATGCCACTCCAGTTCCATTTTCATGGCTTTGCAGATCAGGCATCAGACTTGTATAATTTTCACGTTAGGTTCTAAAAGTTTTCTTCAAATCATTCTGTCCTGTATATATGCTTTGAGTTTTTATACTACTTGATAGTGAACCATGAGTTCTCAGGAGCACTGTTACCACTCTGGGCAGCTCTAAAGTCTGAGAATGAGAACTGTAAAGAAGTGCCCAGGTTCTGGGTTTGTTGTGATACTACTTCATTCTATGTGGTTCATAGTCTCTCTAAATCATTCTTTATAATAGATGGTTGCATTCATGCATATTATATTGAGAATTTGAGCAGAAACTGCCTGTGAAATGATATTTGTGTATTTCTTTGAAATGGTTTTGTTCCTCTGTCTTGTTATGCTGCTGCAGGCTGATGTTTGCCTGTCTTGACTTTCCAGAGGGCTTCAGGGGTTTGAGCTGTAATATTTGCTCCAGCAGCTGCCTGTTTTTCTTCCTAAGAAGGACTTGTTGTTGTCAGGAGTTAAGCTCTTGCTGCACAGATATTTTCCTTAAACTATGCAAAGAACTGTTGTTTATTTGTACTTTGGCTCTAGTCCAGTCTTCTTCCCTGCACGCTGGTATGTTTTGAGTGTAGGGAAGAGTTCCTACAATGCTCTCCTGTCCATCTAGGCTTTAGTCTATGAAGGGTTTTTCCTGTCCTTAACAGGATTTGGGTTACCTGAGTTCTGAAAAGTCTTGGTTCAAAGCTTCTGTCTCAAGCATAGAAAACTTTACCATGACTCATCTATTTTCTTTGAATTCCTGTTTTCACTCCTACATTTTACTCATAGGTAACATTTTCTTCCCCGGTGTTTCCAGCTGTGGTTATTTTTATGTGGCTCCTAAATGCAAGAGCACAGTTGCTTTTTACCAGTGTCCCTGTGCAGTGGGAGGTAGGATGGCAGGTAACAGCATCGTGTGGGCTTGAGAGTCCCTGGGGTATCCAGACAAATCATTCCACTGCATAAACCAGGCAGATCAAAGCTGCACATGTGGCTGAGTTTAAATGTCTCATGCCCCACACCACGACAGAGTTCTGCCTTGGCAGGATTTTCATACAGTGAAAATAAATTCAGGGTTGTCTCAATGCAGTACCTGGTTTTATTGACAGAACTGGCACTAAGATATGGAATTCTTGTGTTTCTCTTTGGCACATTGCTGCCCCAAACCAGCAGCAGTTCTGCCAGCAGTTAGTTACAGTTAGAGCAAAATTGTTTATCCATTGTTATAGCTTGATCCACTTCCATGTCTTCCATCCAGTGGCTGAGTGAAACTTCTTTTAAAAGGCAGTCATGATCAGTAATTTAAGGCATTCAATATATTTCTGTAAAAACATTCTGCTGTAGTATTTGCACAGGTATCTTAAAAGTGATTTAAATGTAAGGAAGATGACTCTTTTTCCACACAAGGATTGCTAAAAAATAATTTTATAAAAGCTTATGACATTGAGCCTCCAGGACAACGCAGAACCTGAGGATTCCAGTGTGTTGCAGCTGTCCTCTCCCACAGTATTTGGAAATAACTTGTGAGATGAGAAGTCTGCAGCTGGTGGCCAGCTCTGTGAACTGTGTGGCTCCCGGAGGAGCTGCTCTCAGACACAGCCAGTGGCTCTGGCTCAGTGCAGCAGGAAGTGAGCCAGGGCTGGATACCCTGTGCTGGTGTGTGTTTGCTCTTTGTGATGTCTGTGGAAAGGACATGTGCTTTATTACAGTAAAATCATAAATAAGCATGTTTTACTGAAATTCAGAAGACAAATATGGCTTTTAGTCTTTCTGCAGTTATAATAATTCAGAACTTCAGATGTTTAAGTGTTGCTGTGCAGTGCTCATGCCGGTTCCTCTGAGGAAGGGGAAGGGTTGTGGAGCACCCTGGCAGCCTCTGCTGAGGTTGGCTGACTGTTGTGTGGGTTCTTCAGACGAGAATGTTGCTTCAGCTTAGGGAGAACTAGAGGGGACTCCTGATTTGTGGACGTTTGTAAAACACTGATTAGCAATGGGATTGAAATGTCTTTACTCACTTGGCTGCTTCTAGGAAATATCTGCTCAATTCCTAAAGTATATGTTTGAGTCCTCAGTATGGAAGTTTGTCTGAATACCTAGTAATGCTTTCTAGATAAATCAGGGTTTCTTCAGCCTATTTTAATATGCAGTGTAGGTAGGTGTTAAAAGAACTGGGAACAATGAGCAAAAAGTGGGGAGAAGAAAGTGTAGCAGCTGATGTTCTGTAAGTGAAATCGTATTCCTCTGAGAGGAGTTCCTGGGTTTTTTCAGCTCCATTTGGCTTGCAGTAGGTTTTTGTAAATGTCAGAATGTCTGTGAAAGCATTAGCAGTTAATATGTGTAGCCTTGCTCTGTGGATTTGAATTTCAGTGTAGAAGTAGCCTTTGTTCCTCTGTGCTGGTGGAAGGATCTGGAGCTGAAAACTGAAGGGGTCTGCAGCAGCCAGGAGCTGCTTCTCTTTTAAGTGTTTCTTTCACTCTGTGTTCTGCTGATTTTTGTCCTCACTGAAACTTTCTTGGGCTTTTCTGTAGCACCTACCAAGCATTTGTTCTGCTTTGAAGGAACTTAAATTGTTACAGTTGGGTTGTGTGGGTGTAATGGTAATCTTGGATAAATGGTTTTTATACACAGTATAAACTTTACGTATTTTCACTGAACTCAGAGGTTTTAATCCTTTCCTGTTTTCTGTGGTAGCATCTTTATCAAATAACCATTTTCATGCCCTTCATCAGTAAAATTAAGTAAATCCATCTGTTGGAAGCATTTGTCCCTTTCAGCTCTGTACCCATTGGCTTTCCCCCATACGCAGGGGCTGAGCAGAGCTGTGTGGGGGCTCTGCCTGTGCTCTGCCCTGCCCCTGGCTCAGGCTGGGATCTCAAAGTTCCTGATTGTGTCAGGGAGTTGCTTCTGCCTTCTTCCCTCCCTGTTCTGCCTTTCTCCTTCCTATTCTGCCTCCCCAGCAGTGGACACGTGTTGCAGCCTGAGAAGCATCAGCACACTGGTTGCTGAATTCTTGCCTTCTCCTCCCCTCAGGGGTCACAGACCCGGTGGGACAGTGCAGATGTCACAGTGTGCACAGCACAGGGCCTGGAGCAGCCCTGGAGAGCTGGGAGCAGGTGTGGTGGAGCCATGGAGTCAGCCTGGCAGCTCTGCTCCACCCATCCTGCTCCAGAGCACTCAGGGAATCCTTTTGGCAGCCATGAGCAGAAACTTAATGCAGTGGGATGTTGAATCTGGTGGTGTTTTCTGACTCTCAGAGTGTTTTATGTTACAGGACTACAAAGCTGATGAAGATCCTGCATTATTCCAGTCAGTTAAGACGAAGAGAGGACCTCTGGGGCCAAACTGGAAGGTACTAGGAACTGCTGAAGAATGAAGCTCATGGTTCCTTCAGAACTTGGCTCAACGTCAGTTGAGGAACAAATGTCCTGTGGCCCAACACATCCCCCATGTGACACCCCAGTGTCACCCCAACAGCAGTGCAGAGCTTGCCAGTACCCCCTGCCCTGGGTCAGAATCTGTCCCAGGAGGGAATGGGCTGTGTGTGCCACTCCAGAGATCCCCACAGGAGCTGAGCAGCCCACTGCTGTGCCCTGGAGTGAATCACAGGGAGTCTTGCAGGAACAGCCCCAAGTTACTGATTAGAATGTTGTTTTTCTGTAATAATGCTTGGAATTATATTTTATTATCGTAACAACATAGTCAAATTTAATTAATTTACTATAAATTAATGATCTCATTCTAATGCTAATTAGAATGATAATTACTAATAATTAAACTTTTACAGTATTAAAACTTCTTTTCTATTACCCCAAACAGAAGGAGCTAGCAACTGATGAGGAGTGTCCCAAAATGTGTGCTTACAAATTGGTGACCATCAAATTTAAGTGGTGGGGACTGCAGAACAAAGTCGAAAACTTTATACAAAAGGTGAGTGCTTCTGCCTTGTGGGGAGGAGGCTGTGTTGATTTGGTGGTTTGAGCAGGAATGCAGTTTCCTGTTGCTCACAGCGAGGCAATTCCTGTCCATTTCCCCAGCCAGTTGAACCATTTGTGTCTTGGTTTTCTACAAGTGGAGCTTCACTGGTAGTGCCAGAACAATTCTCTGTGGAAAAAAGCAAAGTCTTCAGGAAGTGGCTGTTCTGGTTTGACTGCTGCCACCTCAGAGCTGGAATTGATTTTAAAAACATTCTTCATAATTTTCAAGTAATGTGAATTGCTGAACTTTCTTGAAACTTTTTTTCTGATAGTGAAATTTGTCCATTTTTTCCATGTTAAAGCATTTGAGAAGTGAGGTGAATTTAATTTGGATCCAGGGGTGTGAGGGGGCTGAACCTGTAGCAGTGTGAAGCAGCACTCTCCTGAAGATTTCAACACTTTAAACTGAGCAGTTGCTATCACTTCACCAGCCTTTAGCAGGTCCTACCTGTGATCTAATGCTTGTTTATCTTCTTAAAGCAAGAAAAAAGGATATTTACCAACTTCCACCGCCAGCTGTTCTGTTGGATTGACAAGTGGATTGAGCTGACTATGGAGGACATTAGGAGAATGGAGGATGAAACCCAGAAGGAGCTGGAAGCGGTAAGAAAGCTTTTTTTTAAGGCTCAGGTGTGCAAGCTTCTACCTGCAGATTGATCTGTTCAGAAACTGAGGTGAGTTGTGTTGTGTCCATCCCTGTGTGTGTGTTTGGGCAATTGCTGAGGAACATTGTGGCCCCTTGAGTGCAGCCCCTTGTGCTTCAAGCTTCTGCATTCTGTGCTGCCCAGCTGGAAGTGGCTGTGAGTATCTCTGTGTTTATGGCACCACACCCATTGCACAAAGTCCCCTTCAGGGCCCTTTTGCCACTTGTTGGCTGGAACTCAGAGCTGTCACTGTCCTGTTTCAGTGTGTGTCTTGCTTTGTTTCATTCCTAGTCATCACTAGATCTGATTACTTTTTCTCTTCAAACATGTTGTCGAGCAAGTTTGTGTCACATGTCAGCTGTTCCACTTCTGATTAGCACACCAAACCAAAGTTTTACTTCCAAAAAAGAAGTCAGTAAAAATTAGCTGAGATGGTGTCAGTTTTCCTGCTTCGCTGGCTGTGAGGACCAAATCCGTGTGGGCTGATGTCTGGGACAAAGCTCAGACACAGGGCACTGTCACTGCTCTTTCCATTCAGAGGTAGAGGATCACCACAGGCTGGGAAGGAAGCCTTCTCCTGTAGTGTCTTTCCAGAACGTGACCTTTGGCATGAACCTTTCCCCTTTTAACATGTCAAACCTCACTGGCATTTTGCAGATTTTTTTGCAGTTCTTGGATTTGCAGTTGCATTTCCTTCCCATTTTGACAATTGCTTCTTGCCCCAAACCCAGTCAGGTTACCCAGACAGTTCCACTGTCTTGGTTCTTCCAAGACACAATGTGTCTTGAGCTACAACTTGCTTTTTGCATGGTTTGACTCATTCCAGACACCTCTAACCTAGTTGCCCAAGGCTTCAGACCAGCCTGTGTCACATTCCATGGTCTGTGCCTGCTGTGTCTTTGCTGTTGGTACCAAACCAGCTCCTCCCTCCCCATTTGTGCTCTCCAGGGACTTTCCAAACAGCGTGGAACAGCCTGTGTTGTGTAGGGATGTTTCCTGGGTTTGGAAGAAGTGTTTCTTCACGGTCCTGTGCTGAGCTGGTAGCACCAAACATTCTTTTCCCATAAGCTGAAGGGTTTGGGTCAGCAGCCCCAGAATGCCCTTTGGACAAGGTTGGTGTTCACTCACTCTTGCAGACCTTGTGCTCTCTCCTGGCCATTTGGGTATTTGTGGCAGTTTTTCTCTCAAATCACGGGGGTGTCTTCTTGAATTCTAATTTATGCCTGATCCTGTTCCTAGAGCCACCTGCTCCCAGATGTCTGTGAAGGAGGAAGCGTAACAGCTGTCCTCTCTAAACTGATTTTTGCCAGAAGGGTTCCCTTTTGCACATCCATAGTTCTTCATTTGGGCTAAAACAGACTTTGTCCGGTTTCCCTGAGCAAGGGTAGTGGCAGTGAGGAGTGCACACCAGAGGTGTGCTGGAGAGAGGCAGCAGAGCCTGACACACTTGTGTGCGTGATGAAATTGTTCCCTTGTGTCTCTGTGGACTGTGGATGTTTTGTTTCACATTTCTCACTGGTAAGTAGCTTCTTTAAATTTTTTTTTTCCAAAATATTTGCTGCTCTTTTAGTTCTTAGCTTAAGCTAAATGCAGCTCACATGTCTCTGGGTAACATTTATCCTCATTCTTAAATATCAAATGTATTTACTTAATATTTTCTCATTTTGCAAAGGCAAATAGTTTTTTGCAAATAGCTTGTTCTGTAAGATGTTAGTGTCACGAATTTGTGTATTGTTGAAAAAGTTGGGTTGTTTTGGTTTTTTTTTTCCACAAGATAAATGTATTGATGTTACACTAACCCAGATTTCTGTGGATATTGTGAAAATGTGAGAGGAGTGGGGACCTACAGTCTTGGGGTTTTTTCAATTGTTGGAAGAGGGATATCTACAAACACCTATAAATGATGTAATTTCAATGGGTTTGTGGTGCAGTGCGTTAATGGAGAACAACCTAAGGGCAAAAATGTCACTGCCAAATAATATGAACGCCAGTTTTATCCAAAATAATTTGTCTTCTTGTTTCATATTCAACTGCTCCATCCATTGTGCTCACCAGTAACTGCCATTACAAATCCAGTACACCACAAAGTGTGTTTTATGGCCAGGACCTCTGGGAAGTGAGTGCTCTGTGTGACACAGATATGTCCATGCTCCTGTCCCTGCAGAGTGGCCAGGAATGGACAGGGCTGCACTAGGCAGTTCTGTGATGCCGAGAGCCAGACCAGGCACAAAGCAGGGCTGGCAGTGCATGTTCTTTCCCACACGGTGTCCTGGTACTCTTCCCCTTGTCATGAACACCCTTTCTTCCTTCTGCTCTGAGCTGATCTTTCTCTGGATTCTGTGCACATTCCAGTTCTTTTGTTGTTCCTGTGCTTCATCTTCAGTCGATTTTTATAGTCAGGATCTCTGCTTTTGTTACTTTCTGTTATTCTGAATTCTCATCAGTGTTCTTCCAGAGCTCCTCTATCCCAGTCCATCTTTTTTCTCACTTTTTTTTTCTCACTTTTTTCAAGTATGTTTCACTTGGTGGATTCTGTCTCTGACTCCTGGAGATGAGAAGCACCTCTGCTCCATGAAACATGCATCAGCTCATCAGTGCAGAGTAGGAAAGCATCTGGTCCAGCCAAAGCCCTGTGACCAACCTCTCTCATGCCTGTGTGAGGGTAGAGATGACACACTGGGTATCTTGAGCAGTGATTTCATTCTGGAGCATCGTGGGCTTGGTAAAAATTCAAGCAATGTTGTTTACAGCTGCTCTCCAGTTCCCAGGTCTCCTTGCCAAAGAGAAACACCATACCACGTCCAAACCCCTGAGCTGTAGCTGGTCCTGGCCCTGGCCAGGAGAAGCAGTTGCTGGCCCTGTAGGTCATTCCTTCTCTCATACTAACCACGGCGGGGCAGGTTCTGTGTGTGGAGCTCACGTTTTATTTCACTTCAGATGCGTAAGAAGGGTTCCGTTCGAGGCACTTTGGCTGCGGACGTCTAGAGGAGTTCTCTGTAGGTTCTGAGGCAAAGCAAGCTGTGTAAGTCAACTGCTGGATGGAAAAGGAGAAGAGGGATTGATGTTCTTTTGAATGGGAATTGCTAGCAGAAATCATCTTAATGTCCACATAACCCTTCCTCCCGCTTGGCAGTGGTGTGGTGGTCAGCAGGTGGGACTGACCCACGGTGCCCAGGCTACACCAGATGGGCACCGGTGCTGGGGCCGGGGGCAGAATTCCTGCAGTGCTGGGCACCTGCTCTGGTGCCTGGTGCTTACCCAGTGCAGGCACCCGAGGTGAGGGATGTGCTGCTGCCGTGGCCGTGGTGCTGAGCCCTGGCACCCGCCCCTTCTGGGCACCAGTCAGACATGTCAGCATCGCTCTGCTGCACACGCAGGAGCAAAGTGATCTGTGGACTTGGTCCATGTCACTTAGGGAAACTGGAGCATCACCTTCCAGCCACATTCAGTTCTTGAAAACCAGTTCCACCTGGTGTTTGTAGACACTAAACTGTGTTAGAACCGTTACAGCGGGAGCAGGTCCTCCAGGAGTTACAGGCTCTTGGTGCTTGTGCTCAGCACTTGGGTGCTGCTGTTCCTCACAGGGACTGTTGTAACATCCCAGCCCAGGGGTGCCACATCCCACTGCTCCGTGTGGGTTCCCCAGTGAAGGAGGCGGCTCCCACCCCTGGGGGCAGGTCCTACCCAAGGACAGCTCCCACTGAGATCCCCCCAGGAGCCTGCATTGCTTTGGTGTGACTCTGAGTCCCTGTCCTGCTTTTCCCTGGAGATAACCTCCCTGCCTGTTTGGAACTCTGTCCGAAGGAGCTGCTCATGCAGAAATTGCGCTTCCTCTCTCCACAGCTGCGTAACCAAGGCCAAGTGAGAGGAACGAGTGCTGCCAATGACGAGTGACGCCGGACGGACGCCGATGCCGGACCTTGGATGTGTGTGTGGGTGCATGACTCTGTATATAACTACACACACACATGCAGGCAGAAGGGGTGGTTACAGTGTCTCCGGGTGCTACACCTGTCCTAGCAAAGATTCCAAGGAAACTGCTTTCATTATGTATACCCCAAGCAAATAAAAATCAACTGAGTAGTTGTCATTTAAAGGATGAATTTTGCTAACTGGTATGTTCATGAATGTCACTACTGGACCAATTTCTGCCCTACTTGTTTTCTCTCCTGTCCAAGTCACTCTGCTCTAACTCGCCCATCTCTCATTGTAAAAGGAACACTCAAACAAGTTAATTTCAGTTTTATGTCTTCCCTATGTGATGAGTTTTTGGAATAGGAACAATGAATGTATTTATAGCTATTTATTTCTGGATTGTCATTATCCTCTAGTCAAATCAGAAAAAAATTTCTATTAGTGGAAATTGGAAGACTTTTACTGTTGAATAAGTTTAACCCAAACTTTCCCCACTCACTGATTTAAAAGGAAAAAAATAATGTTTTATTGGACTTTTGTACATTGAAATGCTAATGGTTTTCTTCATTAAAATTGGCGAGATAAGGAAAAATGGCTTGTGATTTATAACGTAATTGTAACTTGAAATTTTCCAGAAGCTGCTTTTTAGACAAGTACACTGACAGTACCTGTAGAGCATTTTCCAGTGTATCTTAGGCTGAGCAGTGAGGACAAGGACAGCCCTTCCCTCCAGGAATACTCCTGCCAGTGCAGTGGCTGTTTTCCAGAGCTTCCCTTTGGAAGCCATGCAAGTGGTCTGGATTTCACACACAGCAATGGAATATAATTGTGATTTTAGCTGTTTTCATGTTGAGAATACACTTTGGGAGATGTAGACTTTGAGATATGATGACAGTTTCGGTTGTAGCCCCTGACATGTTTCCCCTGCTGTCTGTGAGAGGCTGATGTGCAAGAGCCCCTGGGGTAACAAATGCCTCCTGTAGGAAACTCCATAGGGAAAAGGTCTTCAGCATGTTTAAGGAACTATTCAGAGCACATAACAGGGGGATATTATCCTAATGCTTGCTAGATCAAAGAAAAAGTATTTTAAAAGCACTAGTTAGATAAAGATCTATTAATGCCTGGTTTCCTCCCAGCACCCTTGGCAGGGCAAGCCTCGCCTGAGTTCCCAGGAGGGATCTGATTTCTGTTACCATCGGTGACAAAATGTTACTGTGCTGGCAGCATGGGCCAGGTGTGCTGTGCACCTTGTCCTGGTGCTGTGCATGTGGCACTGCCACACCTGCCTGGCACTGGTGCCTCAGCTGTGCATTGCACCCACCCTCCAGCCCCCACAGAAATGTGTTTTGTTTCCTTTCTGGGTTAGCAGTTGAGTGGTTGTTCGTCCTGTACCACCAGGAGGTTGGGGTGGTAAATGCAGAGGCATGGCACACACACAGAGGTCATTGAAGTGCACCTGGAACCCACGGGCTCAGGTCTTCCCAGAGCTGGAATTTGAGTCCTGCCATTGTTAATGTGTTGCAACGCAGACCCACGGAAAGGGGCCCTGTGACTTCCATGGATTTGGAGTAGTTGTGAAAATTTGAGAGAATCTTGTAGTGAATGTACAATGTTTAGTTTCCTTTGGCAGTCTCTGGTGTGACTGACAGTAAAGCAGGCAATGCAATTTAATTAAATAAATTTGATCATAAAAAGCTCTGTCTCTTGTCTCAGGCACTCACACTTTGCTCCTGAGCTGGTGTTTGGGGTCCCAAAGGCTGCTCTCAGCCGGGGCTGAGTTTGGTTTGGGATTTCAGGCTGAGCAGTGTGTGCACCTGGAACCTTGATGCTCCCGAGCAGGGAGGATTCCCGTGCTGTGGCTGCCCACAGTGAGGTGCTGGGCTGGCAGAGGTGGGACCGGGCAGGAGGAGGGGGCTGCAGGTGGGAGATGCCTCCCACGGGGCACCAGGGGTGCTGAGGGACATCCGGGTGTCGCTCCCTGGCTGGTCCCGTTCCTGGGGCTGGCTGAGCTGCCCTCGGGGCAGGCTCGGTGCTGGCTCTGGGGCAGGGCGCTGCCTGCTCAGCTTGTGCAGTCACCTGCTGCAAACGGAGACTTTTAATGCTCCTCTGGTAAATGCAGAATTGAATTCTGTCTTTACTACCAGCTTGTTTCGCTTCCAGATGGCGAACCAACAGGAAGCAGTGGAAGTGTAACGTAGTTTTGATATAATGGATATGTAAACGTGATAGTTATTCACTGCAATAGACTGCTGTGAACCATATTCCAGCAGTAACCTTTGAAATCCATCACTTGGCTGCACGCAAGTGTGATCTAAAAGGGACTTCTAAGGAATTTGCTTTTTTTCTGGAGGATTTTTAATCACTGAAGAGAAAGGAGAATGTTTTCTGTCTTTTGCCTTTGTGTATAGACTGAGGAATGTCAGAAAAAAAATCTGCTGAGATTTTGGGTCTGTTGGGATTTTCCACCCTCAGGCCTTTCTAAATACTCTCTGAGCAATCTGAAAATGTCCCGTAAGACAACTTACTCTGCATTTCCAAGCCTCAGCCGATTCAGCCATCTTTAGGAGCTACATCACGTCCTTGAAAGTGCAGTGCCGTGGTTTTGTGGCAAAGTCTGAAGAATGGGGCTGTTGCTGTGGTTTTTATTCAGTTCATACAATTCAAGAGTCTTCTCCGTTGAATTGTGTCTCAATAGAATCATCGGGAAAAGATTTTCTTTGAAGTTTTGTAACTTTTAATGAAAGACCTTCTACTTGCTTGAATTGGTATGGAAAATGAATTTTAATCAACAGCATATAATTGTCAGGAAGCAGAGATTATCCAGAGTGATGGCTGCAGAAATTTTATTCCTGGGAGCCTCTTCTTCTCCTTGTTGCCTGCTATGGGCAGAATTCAGTGTGCAAACCCTACCACAAACAAAGCTCTGGCATGCACAGTTTTAAAGATTATAATGTTAATGTGTCAAGTCCAGGTTTTGGAGGCAGATTTTCAATAGCTTCCACCTGAGGCATCACCTGCATGAGGACCCTTAATGCGACTGAAGTGAAATCCTGTGTTGCTGCCCCTGTCTCCTCAGCAGTGGCTGTTTGAGGTCCCAGCCCCTGGCAGCAGAGCCAGGAGGGTGCCTGGGGTGAGGGGATGTGGTTTGCTGTGCAGCACACCTGATGACAGAGTCCAGAGATATTTCTGCCACTGCCTTGTGCCTTTTTTTTGCTGGTTTGCTGGTACTTGTTCTGATACTTGTAGTCACTCTGTTCTTGTGCTCTTTCCCCACTTCTGCTAGTTATGCTGTATTCTTTAAAAACCTCTCAGCAGGCACCAGCACAGCCCCAGATGTGCTGCTGTTACCCTTTAGGGACAATATCTGCCATCCATGCTTCAGAGAAAACTTGGATTTCTCATTGCTATAAGCACAGTAAGCCCTAACTTAATTTTAAAACTTTATTCCTCAGGTTGGAGATGTGTTTCTTTCCTGAACCCCATCTACCTTTATTCTTTAATTTTTCTCTCTAAAGTTACATGGCTTTCTGGTTTAGAATTGCATATCCAAGACACACAAGAAAGTCGAGGTCTTTGTTGAATCTGAACTTTATAGAGCTTCTCCAATCCAAGCTCAAATCTTGATATGCTAATTTACCAAATTTCCGTTTTATAAGCTTGGCTTTAGCACCCTCTAGAACAACAACTAATGCTGTTGCTCCTTTTGCAAAAGGCTCTGTCTCCCTTGTTTCTCACAGAGACACAGTCCAAGGTAAATTAAAGGAATGTGATTATCAGGACTTCTGAAAAACCCAGTAGTCACTGGCTAAACTGTACCATGAAAAGAACTGAGCTACACCAACATGGGAAGTCCCTGAAAAAGGCTGGAAGCAAAATGACCATAATTGAAATCTGAAAGCAGCAACTTCATAAAGAAGTAAGCGAAGAGGCGCCTCTTTGTAAATGATGATCTAAAAAGTGTTCTGGGTTGTGAGACCTCATTTCAAATGTATTCATTAAATAATATTTGAATCATTTAACAGTTTGAACTCTACTGCACTGCTAATATCTTCAGGGGATTTTTTTTTTTTTCAGTAACAAAGGTGCCTTTGTTCCCGCTCAGTGCTCGGGCTGTGCCTTGGATATTAGTTGGAAACCTGATCACCCGACATCACTCCGAGGCTGCGAGTACAATGTGAGTCGTCTGCAACCCGGATTAAATCAGGCCCTTTGTACAGATGCTGAGGGGCCGTGATGGTGGAGGAGCGATGGTTATGGGCAGCAGGAGATCGTTAACCCTTTGTGCCTCTGGCGGGGAGATGGGAGGCTTGAGGGAGGCTGTGGGGCAGGGGCAGCCGGGGCAGCTGTGTGGAGCAGCCAATAGTGCCGGAGTAATTCCTGCTGGATAGCAAATAATTCCTCAAGTGGGGCAGGTGAAATCACACTGCTGGACCTGGTGCTCGCTGCCTTGGGATGCCTCTTCACCGCAGTGTGTGGGCAGGGGCACCTTGATTTAAACTGGAGAAGTCAGGACTGTGAGCCAAGGTTCACCAAGTGACTCAGGAACGCACGTGGTGGTGTTAAACCTTACGAAGTAACACGATAAACAATAAACACAGGAGCAGCTTTATTTGCCTGGTGGCTCTGAGCTCTGAGCCCCACGTTCTCGAGCATCATCCCTGTCACCCCAGGACGTGCAGTGTGTTCTCCAGCAGAGCCAGGAGGTCAGGGGCTGTACGCAGGAGCCCCGGGAACAGCGTGTTCCCAGCCCTGCCGGCTGGAATGGGATGGACAGCAGTGGTCAGCAGGGACAGCGGAACGTGGGGGATGCTCGGACATGCAGCCCTGGGGGAGGTTCTCCAGGAGAAGCCAAGCTGGTCCCCAGTGGGTGACCTCCTGAGGACCAGTGACCTCCAAACCCGCATCCAGCGGCCCTGCTGCACCCAGCAATGTCCTGGCAGGAAGAATGGGACCGTGGCGTGTGGCATCCCAGGGGATGGCAGGATGAGGAGAGGAAGCACCAGGGCGAGTGCTCTCGTGAAGCCAATACTTAGGGGAAATTAAGTCATCAGGGCTTCATAAAACACCCTCTGGTTCCCTTCTTTCACAGTAATTCAATTTATAAGATGATGAAAAATGAATTAACTTTGGTGGTTTTCTGGCATCACCCACAGTGAGCCAGACTTTCCAGATGCTCAGAGATTGCTCCTGCTCCACCACACTTACATAAATTCCCACCTGGTTCAAGTTTAGGAAAACAGCAGAACAAAGTTGGTCACTCAAACTCCACCATAAAACACTGAGGGGAGTTAAACACCGATTAGCCGTGCAGAGAGGTGCCATTTTTTAATTTATGCTTCACTGAGCTATTTTAGGAAATATAAAACTTTTACTGTTTCTGTAGCCAAACTAATTCACTACTTCTGTCTATTTCTGTTGTGCTGTGTATATATATATATATCTATAATTTCTTTTTTAAAATATGCCCTTCCCAATGGAATGTCTGATCCCACCTGTGTGTTTTAGAGATGGGAATTTGAAGGGGAAAAATAAAAGCTCAAGCAGTAGGCTGTGCTATGGACAGGAAAATTGCTTTAAGATTTCCTATTTTTTCACTAATGTACACTCTCAGTGTCATATGATCTCAGCACTATCCTGTTTTTTAGTCATCCAAATTATATGTTCAACAAAAACATATTTTTGATGTTCATTATACATACACCAAGATTCCCCATGTGCTGCAAAAGTTTTCACCTAAGTGGTATAAATGGGATCCAATATACTAAATTGGTGGGGAAAAAAAAAAAGCTGTTTGCAGCAATGGAAAAATCTACTGATATTGTGAAAATATCATGATCCATACTAAGGGACCTATAAACCCAAACAGGAGAAATACATAGCTTAAGGCTGCAGCCATGTAAAGGAATGAAACCAGCTCACCAACCCTGCAGAAGAAGCCAACAGGAAAATCCCTGTGAAGGGCTGAGTTCTGAAATTGCTGTCGATCCCTATGGGAAATGACTGAGATGGTTTTAGTCCCTTAACTCTGTTTATTCAGCTATGCATTTTTAAAAATGGGAAGCAGTAAAATGTCTGAAGGAATCTGGTTCAATCTTTCCAGAAACCACATTGTTGGTAAAACTAAGCATGAAATCTTTACACCGGCAAGGTGAACTTCCCAGAAACCGAATGCAAATCAGGTTTCACAGACGAAATTGTCTTTAATCTCAATTACAAACCATGTCACCTCCAGACACTCAAGCAGGGAAGGACAAGGAGTGGCAGAGGTCGGATGGCTGGAAGTCTCTACTGTGTTGCCTTGTAGCCGGTGCCTCCCAGCTGAGCAGAGTGACCGTGCTGGCAGCAAACCCCTGGGAGCCTGTGAGGCACCGTGTGCCACAGCCTTCTGCCCACAGCAGGTTTGCCTGCTCTGGGCACAGCCTGAACCACGCCGGGCTCGGGGACCTGCCCAGAACAGAGCCCTTCCATACCCAAAAATCCTTCTGTTCTCGCGAGCTCAGGCAGATGCACACAGACAGACACACACAGACAGACACTATCCCCTGTGGAGCGATGCCTTCCCTCGGGAGCTGGCTCTGCACTCACAAGCTCATCTAATGATTTTACACATTTGCCTCCTGCGTCCGTTTCACCACCACATTGGCTGTAGCTAGAGAGAGGAGATACACTAGTTTCCCTAAACTCTTCCAAGCAGAAATGCTGAAAACTTTCCTGAAAACGTCAGCTGCCAGATTTGGAGACCTGTCCTTCAAAATATTCCAATTCCTTTCACCAAATATCCCTTCTAGGGAGAGAAATCTCTGCCAGGAGAAACCCATCAGCTCTTTTGCAAACTGGCTGTTGGGAGCCTCTGCTCCAGGGACAGGGCCCATCACCAAGGCCACCCTCTGACACGGAGCAGGCGTTGGTGGCACCACGGAGGACAGGGAGTGGCTACAACTGATGTACCTGGAACTGCACTAATGGCAGGGCACCTTTGGAGAGCTGGGAGTGCAAACACCTCAGAGAAGTGTGCGTAGGTTCCCTCCATGTCAGGGTTTAAGGGGTTCTTGCTATGGGCTGGCTGAGCTAAAGTGTCTCGAGCATATGGGCTTATTTTGTGCAGTTTCTGTGGTGGTTTCTTCGTTAGATTTTCAGTGGTAATGAGCCCACACAGTAGATTGCTGCAGGGAGAAAAAATCATTCTGAATAGGTTTGCTGAATAATTATGAACTGAGCTGAACTCTTACATTTGCTTACTAATTGTATGGTCCGTGATGTTTTATGTATGATGCATTCATTTTGTTAAAAAGGAATTTTTTTTTCTTTTTTTTGCTGAGCAGCAACTTTTCTCAGTGCAAGTTAAACTGACACAGTGGAAAGAGCTGGATTTAAGTCTGATGAATTGATGTTGTTTGAATTATTTTTTTTTAAACATCAGTCCCACTATTTGGTTTTCAGAGCTTGCAATATGAAACCCAAAATTGTGCTATTGTCTGGAGAGTTGAAATAAATGAATCCCCTCAACTTTGGATTTGGCAGGCACAATTACCATTGTTAATTTAGAAAATAATCCCCAGCAGCTACAACTATTTAAATAATGGCTTTCCTTGCTTCCCCCAAGATGACCAAAACCCAAAGACTGAAAGTAAAAATATGTTTTATAAAATACACTTTTCACTGCTTGGTCATTGGGAGAGGCTTCCTTCTCCTTGGCTGGGGACTGTGACCCTTGGTGACACAGGTGACCTGGCAGTGCTGGCCACAGCCCAGGGCCACGCTCCCACCAGGGCTCCTGGCCCCGTGCCGGACAGCGGGAGCTGCAGGGCAGGTTGCCAGCCCTGGGTGAGCTTAGCCCAGAGCACACCTCAGGTTAGAAACGGGCTGAGCCGCCTCCCCACATGCATACCACGGGCCAGCAGAACTCCGCAGCTGGTACCCCACCTTGCCATTCCAAGCAGGTCACTGCTTTTACTGACAGAATAGTTAGGCTCAGATTTTTTCCGTATTTGCCATTGTCCAGCTATAGGCACCATCTGGCTCCCACCGAAGCCCACAGAAGGAGTGGTACGGGGCGAGCTGGGCCAAGCCATGGCTGGGCGTGTGATGTCCCTGTCCAGCGAGATTCCCTGTCCTGCAGGGAGCGGGGCTGAGCCCCGGTGCGGCGCACGGACACTCCAGGCCCCGGGAGCGACACCGCCCGGGGCTCAGGGCTGTTCTGCGCCCGTGGCGAGGAGCGGCTCGGGAGGGAGCGGCGGCATCCCGGGCCGGGGGGCTGCCCGCCCAGGGCCCCCGAAAAGCGGCAGGACGGGCCGGGGAAGGGAGCGGCGGCGGCGCCGGTGCCCCGCGACAAACCCGGGCAGCCGCTCCCGGAGACTCCGCCCGACGTCCCCCTCACCGACCCTGTCCCTGAGCGGGGAGGAATGCCCGCGGATCTCGGCCCGCCCCGTCCGGCCCGACTGCCCGCCGCCGGAGCGGAACGAGGGCACGGACCCTGGGGCGGAGCGGGGACTCTCCGACCGCCGTCGGAGCGGGACGGGGCGGGGGTACGGG
>VZTJ01003943.1:0-93152 GCA_013397795.1 Orthonyx spaldingii
GCATTGGGGTTTGGGGTTAACTGAGGGAGCACACGCCACTGCTACAAGAGGAGCTGTGGAATGATGGATCCCTGTCCTGGAGTGTCCCAGGGAGGGATTTGGGAATGCTGCAGGTGACAGTGAGGGATCACTGCAGGTCATTTTGTCCTAGAGGGAGGTGTCCCTGCCCATGGCACGAGGTGGATTTTAGGTCCCTTCCCACCCAAACCTCCTGGGATTCCATAACAAGGGCAGAGCCAGTATTTCCTCATGTGAACTAAACTTAATCCCTCTTCCTCCTCCTCCACCACCTTTTATCCCCTCCCCTCATGATTTTCTTTTAAATTTCCCCATAGTGATGACAGAAAAACCACATTACTCACCATGGCTTCCTTCAGATCCCTGATCCTGGAATCCTGGTACGAGCCTGGGCACTCACTCTGCTGCACCTCCCCTAATTTTTCCATTTCATTTGCAATCTGGATTGGAAAAGTGACACGAGGAAGTGATACAACCTTCAGGAAAGGAGACTTTTCTGCCAAAAGCAACTGTACCCCAGTTCCAGATGGAGGTGAAACAGTTCCACTACACAACTGAAGTTCACCTTTTCCTCATGAACCCCAGGATGCTGGAATTAGGAGGAACTAGACATGAAGTATTGATTGGAAAAGAGGGGAAAACCACTGGTGGACAGAACCTTCCACACGTGCTTCATAATTTAATTGCTGAGCATCCACCATGTGCAAACTGCCACAATTTTAGGGGAGGTGGAGGAATTGTCATAAAATAACCCATCAGAATATTGGAATTCAGGGAGAGGATGAAATCCTGGACCTCAGAGCTCCATCTCTCTGTCAGAGCTGGCTGCCCAAACCCTCTGGTTGCTGTTCTTTGTGACAAATGTCACCTCACTCCTCATTTTCCAAACCCTACTTAAAACCACGTGTTTATCCCCAGATCTGGGTGTGTCTGGGGGACAGACACAGGTGTAGGGGGAAGCCTTTGTCACCTTCTCAGCTGCATTTTTCCAGGCCAGGGCTGTCCCCAGCCCAGGACCCACCTCTTGGAAGGGTCCCAGCAGGTCCTGGGCGCTCCTCTTCCCCCCTGGCTGGAGGCCGTAGGACCAGTGCTGAGCCAGGCACAGCCCCACCGACAGCACACACAGCAGGGCACTGGCCAGCACCTTCCTGGACTTCTCCATCCTGGCAGAGACAAAAAAAGCACCTTTCTGGTCATAAAGGCATTGCAGCTCCATTTTTACCTCGGAGAGAGGTGGAAACACGGCATTTCTGCATCACAGAGTCATGGAATAAGCTGAGCTGGAAGGGACCCACAAGGATCATGGAATTCCAGCTCCTGGCCCTGCACAGACACCCCAAAAATCCCACCCTGTGCCTGCTCCAGTTCTGATCTGCACCTCCTGGGGCGGGAGCCCCAGCGGGATCTGCAGCCTCTCAAAGTGGGGATTAGCTCACTAGAAGGAGACTGGACATCGAAAAAGTTTGGATGTAGAGCTAAATTAGGGTTTTTGAGTTACAGGCATGTCTGGATCTCAAAGGTTTTGTTCCCTAGTGGTGTTTGGCAGACGTGTTCAGCTGGTTTCTCTGCTCTGATGTCCCTGCTCCTTACAAACTGTCCTTTGAAATCTCTTCTAATCCAAGTTTTTATTTAATAGGAGCATCTGTAAGCACTGGGTAAGCAAAAAAGGAATGTGGGATGTTCCAGCACATTACCTGCTGCCTGAGAGAGGTTGTGGAGTGACTCCAGCTCTTCTCCTCTGGAAAATGTCCTGTAAATGTGCTCTCACCTCCCTTTTAATACCCAAGAACCCCAGTGCCACCCCTTTCCCAGCAGGAGATTTTATCCAATTCTCTCTCCCAGGCTGCATTTTGGTGTTACTGTTACAGTCACTGTCGTGCAGCAGGAGTAAAGCCCATAATTGGAACACCCCGGTGCAGCAATTAAATTCAGCTGTTTTCTCTAAGAGCCATAAAAGTAACAGCCTTGCTTTTAAGAGGTTGTAAATCCCACATTGGGATCCAGCTGATCCTGCTGGAAAATACAGGAGCTTTTCTGTCAGGGACTTCTGGTGCCTTCAGTAGAAGTTTTGGGTGAGTTTGAATGTGTTGAGGGTGTGAAATGGGTGAAGAATTGAGCTCAGTCTTTAGGAATCCTGGAATGGTTTGGGTTGGAAAGGACCTTAAATTCATCTATTTCCACCCCTGGCATGGGCAGGGACACCTTCCACTGTCCCAGGTTGCTCCAAGCCTCATCCAGGCTGGCCTTGGACACTTCCAGGGATGGAGAATCCACAATCCAGGCAACATCTTTATTTCTATCATGAAGGAAACAACCCTTTGGTGCTCAAGCAGGAGCCTATGGTTGCACAAGTGCCCAGAGCAGTTTGAAATCCTCCTCCTTAATATTGAAATCTAGTGTCTTGGTGTTCTTTGCTCTCTAAAATGCCAGGTGGGATGAAACTGGACAAGTGTGTGATTGTAAATGTGCTTTCTTGGCACAGTGGAGTCTCTGGTGTGAACAGGATTCCCAAGTCCTTTTCAGAAGGGCCTGGAGTGACAGGGACCACAGGGGACGGGTTTAAACAGACAGAGAGGTTTAGGTTGGGAAGAAATATACAATATTGGGTTAAAAAGAATTCCTTCCCTGTGAGGGTGGGGAGGGGCTGGGAGGGAATTCCCAGAGAAGCTGTGGCTGCCCCTGGATCCCTGGAAGTGCCCAAGGCCAGGTTGGAAGGGCTTGAAGCAACCTGGGATAGTGGAAAGTGTTGGGGATGGAATTCTGATGGAAATGATCCTTAAGGCCCCTTCAAACCCAAACCATTCCATGATTCCCTGTTCTTCAACCTTGACAGTTTGTGCACTGCAGATTTATAGATTTGCACGCAGGAGGTAAATTCAGTGGTTTTGACTGCAGAAATGGTATTTTGCGGGGGTTTTACCCACCTGGCAGCTCCTCTGCCTTCTCTGTACCACCTGAAAGGATCACGTTCCCTGTTCAAACATCCTCTGTCCCGGCCCCCATGACCTCTTGGAGCTTTCATGGATTAAAAGAAATTCAATATGTAAATAATTCTGGGGGGATTTGGTGACTCTCAGCAGAGTCACTCTTCCTGTGAGGGCAGCCAGCTCTGAGCTCCAGCTGCAGAGCTGATCAAGCTGTGAAAATAGTTGGGTGCAGGGGGAGAAATGTTCTGTTCCTCTGGCGTGGGCACATGGATTCACCCAGGGATTTTCTTTCTTCCTTCCCTGATGAGCCTGGCAAAAATGAGGTTTATTTAAAGGTAAAAAGAGGTTTGGTTTGGACATTTAAAAAGAGCTTTGCCCAATAATTGCACCTCATTAACCACTTAACCTGGGTCTAATGAGTCTGCCCTGAACAACTTGGAACAACTTTTTCTCCACAGGTTTCTGGTGCATCTACAGGAACTGGACTTTTATGGGTCCTTGGGTCCCTTCCAGCTCAGGATATTCCATGATTCTCTGATTATTCTGCCTCCAACTAATTAATTAAGCAAATATGAATGGTGGGGACAAAAAAAACCTGAGAAGTCTTGGAGAGGAATGACAAACCAAACAAAATTCCATGCAAATTCTCCCCATTAATGGATCAGAACACTGCAGGAACCCCCACAGCACATTTGTTTTTCCAGCAGGTATTTTATGTTTAAAACCAAACAATTCTTATTCTTCTCACACAAGCCAGGTAAGATTTGGGGGTTTTATTCAAATGAAGACAACCAAGCCACTTTTCTCTTTCACACTTTTTATTAATGCAACTTAAATTAGGCTGGAACCTGCAAATTCTGCACAGGGCTCTTCACACAGGTCTATCCTGGCAAAAGAGGTACCTAAAATCCAGCTGTGAAGGATGGTGCCACATGCTGTGATAATTCCATAGTGCTTCAGTAAAAGTTCAAAGAGATTTTATACACAGTGATTATGAAAATAGATATTTTTTTTTTTCCATACAATAGTTTTACTTCTGCCAGCTACAAAATATGATAAAGAAAAATAATTCATTTTTTTCTCTAGTCCTAGGAATCTTCTTCTACTGCAACAGACACAACATTCCCACTGAAAGCCATGAGGTGGGAGAAAGGACTCCAAAGTGACACTGGAATACTTCCCTGGAACCTACAGGTCATTTTCCCAAGGATCTAGTGTTGTCCTAGAGCGTGATCCAGAGGGATCTGCAGGAAATGATCCCAATTCTGAACCTCGTGGCTCTGGGATTTTGAGCCCTGCGAGTTCACGTCACACGCCTGAGTCAAACCAACTTGAAAAGAGGGGAGAATCCTGCAGTTCCCCCCAAACACAGCACTGCTGATCCCAAATCATCACTGATCCTCCCAGACTGGTGGCAAAGCAGCATTTTTGTAACAACGACTGAGACAATGAGACTTGAGGACAGGGAATTGCACTGCAAGGGAGAGACAACCCCCCAAGAGCTGTGGGACTCCAGCTCCTGTGGGACTCCAGCTGGGACCCACTGCTTCTTACTCCTCCTGTGTATTTCTACAGTAACAGCTTGATTTCCTTAAATTCAAGGTTAGTTTTAACTTTGGGGTGGTTTAAGCATCTGAGGTAAGTTCTTGATGCACCTTTTCTCTCTTTTTTTTTTTTTCTTTTTTTTTGGTATAGTTTCTTCATGTGCTTTTTACTGTGTAAAATAAAGGTGGTGTGAGCTGAGAGCTCCACGGATCCTCCAGGGAAGCAGCTCCTTATCCACATCCAGGGGTGCTGGGAGGCTCTGCCCTGCACAACTCATCCACAAAAGCAGCTGGAGCTGCTCCTGGCACAGGCACAGCAGGTGTGGGAGGGCTAGGAGGGCACTTGGCCCCAGGCAAGAGGCTTTTGCAGCCACCTGGGGCAGCCCAAATGGAATGGGAAGATGCAGCTGGGAAAAGGACGGTGCCTGTGCTTTCAGGGAGCCTTTGCATAGTACATGGAGGGGAAACAGGGAAGGATGCACCTGCTGAGCTCTGAGGGGAGGGTGGAGCACGAGCTGGGGCCCCTCTGCTTCTCTGTGCTTTGGTGGCAGCCCTGGACTTTGCACTGAATGCACCACAAAGGGTGACAACTCTGCAGGAACTCCCAGCTTGAAGTGGTCAGGACATGTGAATGCAGGATCTTCCTCACCAGCTGACTGACAGTGCACCCCCACACTCGTTTGGAGGGGATTAATCAAAGACAATTTCTGAGCAGGGATGTTCCCATCAGCTTCCACCTCGGCAGAGACCTGAGCAGCCCCCTGGGGACACTGAGCCACCCCTGGTGTGAGCACAGACTGGAAACACACCTGTAAACCTGAACTTTTGCTACTGTACAGGAGTAACATTTTCTATCCATATGGCAGCTACAGATTTCATAAATAGAATTGCATATATTGTGCTTTATAAATTAAAATGCATTCCAAAGTGAGGCAATGCTAAACAATGAAACCACTGAACCCTTTCCCTCCCCAAACCAGCCACACTCTCTGGTTTCAGCACCAGCCCCCTTCCTCACTCTGCTCACAGAGGTACAAACTCTCTGCTGGTACCTCTGAAAACAAAAATTCCCTCCCCAAAAGTGATCAAAAAGAGTTTACCTAGGCACTACTGCAAAAGTAAGGTGGCTAAGAACCATGACTTTAACTCAGCAAGGGGAGGAGGTGAAGAAAGTCACGATGAATGTTTGGATTCCTTCCTCTTCAGCGTGTTCTGGCCCCTATCTGACACTCTGGGACATGTGCAGGGGTGTCAGCATCTCCTCAAAGATGGCTCCTTTCACGTTAGATCCCCTCAAATTTGCTTCTTGTAGGTCACAACCTGACAGATCACAATTCTGAAGGGGGAAAGGAAAATGAATGTGAATTGAACAGACCCACAACTTCATTCAAAACTTTAACTCCATTCACCTTAGCTCCACTCAACTTTGGAGAAGCCAGCCAAAAGCCAGAAATTCCACAAAATATATTTATGTTAGTGTATAAAATGAATCCTAACTCACCTCCAAGTCAGTCCCTGCCAGCGTGGCTCCTCTGAGGTTGCAGTTCTTGAGTTTGGCGTTTTTCAGCGTGGCCACCCGCAGGTTAATCCCTGTCATCTGACTGCCCTCCATGTCCACACCCTTCAGGTTGGCACCTGCAACACACCCATGCAGGAGGGCTGGGAGGAAAACCAGCCACAAGTGCAGCAGCTTCAGGTGATGCTTCCTAAGAGCTGGGCAGGCTGGGAGAGGTCAAGGCAGAAGTGGGAATTGAAGGATGAGTTGGGCAGAATCAGCAAGGCAGAACTGAGAATTTAATGATGAATTGGGCAGAATCAGCCCAGAGCTGTGGGCTCTTCCCATGCATTGGATAAACACAGCTGCAGTTTTGCCACAGAAATGTACAGACACAGGGCTGTTTCCATGGAATAATTAATCAACAGGCAAAAACTGACCTTCCAAATTAGCTTTAAGGCCTGATGGATCTTCAAAGTTGCAGCCTTTCAGGGATGCTCCCTCTGCGTTGGAACACAGCATCTTCACCCCCTGCAGGTTTGCACACTGGCAGAGACAGGATGTGAGTCATGAGGGTGTGAAGACAAACACCCAAAATCAGCAGAACAGAGATTTGAATTCAGCTTTGCAACTGAACCCTCCCAGAAGCACAACCCCTGGTACTGTGACCGAGTGTGGAAGCAGTGGAAGTGGAACAAGCACAGAAAACATTGAAAAATTGATTTTTTTTTTGTTTTTGTTTTTTTGGTTTTTTTTGTTTGTTTGTTTTTGTTCCAATTCCTGTTTCTTGGGCCAAGTCCAGGGCAGCACCCTTACATCCAGCACGGATCCAGAGAGGTCAGCTCTCTCCAGGTTGGCACAGCACAGGTTGGCGTGGGCCAGGTTGCAGCGGCTCAGATTGGCCATCTTGAAGTTGATGTAGCGAAGATCCAGGCGGGAAAGGTCAGCTCCGCTGAAATTCAGACCCTGCAAAAGGCAGTGAACCCCCCCGAAGTGGTTACAGGAGGGAAGGGAGAGGTCTGGACACAAAAGAGTTAAAAGAAACACGTCTGTGTAGTTGTGTATATAAATCTATACAGATAAACAGATGTACTGAAACATTTCCGGTGCCTTACAGGGGCTGATAAAAAGATGGGAGAGACTTTTTATATGGACAGAGAATGCCAGGACAAGGGGCAATCAATTTAAAGGTCAGGTTTAGATGGGATATTGGGAAGGAATTCCTCCCTGGGAGGGTGTGGAGAGGCTGGGATGGAATTCCATGGCTGGGAGGAGCTGTGGCTGCCCCTGGATCCCTGGGAGAGTCCAAGGCCAGGCTGGAGCGCCCTGGGACAGTGGGAGGTGTCCCTGCCATGGCAGATTGGAACAAGGTTATCCTTAAGGTCTCTTCCAACCCCAATCATTCCACGATTCTACACAAATATCCACTCACAAGATCATTTATTCTGTCACACACCACCACTGAAATGCAAATGCAAAGCTCTCAAGATCTGTCCTCAAAACAGGCTGTGGTTTTACACTCTGAGAGGGCTGGGTTGGATGAGGCGTTGGGAAGCAATTCTTGGAGTTTTGTTGGGAAGACAAAGCCTGAGTTCCCTGGATGCCATTTTGGTTTTTTGCCTTTTTTTTCCTTATATATTCTCTCTGTTCTTTGCATATGTATGTGTAGTCTGTTATATCAGTGACTGGCTTTCCCAGTAGTTTTCCTAAGCAAAAAGACAAAACAAATCCCAGAGCTCCAAGCCCTGGGGGTACAAGGCCCTTATCCTGTCTTGGTTCTTCCTGGGAACCAAAGTTGAGAACAAAGCCTTCGAGACACATTTCCATAAACAAAGTACAACTGGTACCAAGGGGGGGACTCAAGAGAAGGGGCTTGACCTGGGGGGGGAATTGCATTACCACTTGTCCTCCTAATTGGTGCTTTTTATCCATTATGCTAATTTCCTGAAACCTGTAAAACTGTATGTTTTATAGGTTCACCTGTGGGGAGTGAGCTTTTGTGGACACTCTTCCATACCTGCCCCTGGAGGCCTCCAAATAAAGATCCACCTTTATATCACCTCCTCTACTAAAAACTGTCTTGAGTTTCATTTCCGGGTTGGGAAAAAGGCAACAGCAACAGCCTCACCTGGCAGCGAAGCTCGGACTTGGTGGGTGTGGCCAGCAGGAACCGCACAAACTCCTTCCGAGAGATGGGAGAGTGATCCTCGGCTGGCTGCGAGTTCTGGGGAGAGGAGTGACAGGGACAGCACCCAGTGAGTGACACAGTCCCTGGGAACAGGAGGAGTTCTGGGGAGAGGGTGTAACAGGGACAGCACCAAGTGAGCGACACAGTCCCTGGGACCAGGAGTTCTGGGAGAGGGTGTAACAGGGACAGCACCAAGTGAGCGACACAGTCCCTGGGACCAGGAGTTCTGGGAGAGGGTGTAACAGGGACAGCACTGAGTGAGTGACGCAGTCCCCAGGGACAGATGTGCACCCAGGGGTGACAGGCAGGAAGTACCTTAATGGCAATTTCCAGATGTTCGATGAGGGAGTCGATCCCAAAAAACCTGGCTTCTTCCAAAACCCCTAAAAGCAAAGCAGTGCTGGTTACTCCAGGGAAGTGCTGATCAGAGAGCAGCACCCTTCTCTCCCCTCACTGGAGAACAACCACACACATTACACTGGGTGTAACTGGGCAGAGAGGAAAAGTCTGCTTGCAGCTAAAAGGAAAAACATAACTCAGACACAGCATTTCCAACACCAACATTAAAGAGATAAACTCCAGAGTTCCAGATATTAATCCAGTGTGGATTTTTAATGCTCCCAAGAGGAATAACCATCCTATCCTCATTAAAGCAAGCACATGGAGTTGCACTGCTGAGAATAAATCCACCAAACTCCCAGCCATGGGGATGAGCACACAAAGCTCCCTCTGGCTTCACCACAGGCACCTGAGGGCAAAGCTTTAGTTCCAAGGAGGAATAATTCAGGGGATGTCAGACAGGTAATACCTACCTAGCAAATTAATGCCATCATTTACAATGAGCTGTCCGTGACGCAAATAGTTCAAAATGGGCTCAAAATACTCGGGACTGCGGTCAATGAGGAAAGCTCCTCTAGGATCTTGCTTATTCCCCCAAGCATCTGTTTCCACAACATATATATATATATAAAATTACTTGTGATGTAGTAATAGAAGAGCATTTGCTTCAGTTTTCAGAGTTTTTTATTACCAAAGGGGACTGGAATAGCAAACATTCCACTTGGAAGGGCGGTTCAGAGAGAGAAGGAAGGAAAAGAGGAGTGGGGGGAAAAAATCAGCTTAAAATGAACTGGTTCCTGCTCTAACTCAATTTATTATCACATACAAAAGAATCATGGCTAGATAAAAGCAGCACTAAAATTTTAGTCTGATTGTCTCCCCAAGGCTGCCTCGTGCAGTTCTGCTCATTGGCTCTGCTGCCAAATCTGAGCAGGAGGCAACAATAAGATGAGAACCTAAAATCAATTAAACAAAAAAAAAAAAGGGACACAAACTACTAACAATGGATGGGAGCTGTGTCTGGAGTTTGTGAGGTGATCAAGACTACGTGGTGAGATGATAAACACAGAGAAACAAAGTAATTAAAAAATAATTCTGTGTCCTGATTTGGTACTTTAACATTTTGGATATTTTAGTTTATGGACAGGAGTCTCAGCTGGACAGTGCTTTTGCCTACTTTGTTTATTTATTACTTTAAAATTAAATAAAATTTATCTCAGTATACTCACCTTTGTCTTTAAACATGTGTGCCAACATACTGTCAGGTTCTTTGTTAACCAAAGTGCTCCTAGAAAACAAACACAGCCCAATTTTATTTTTCCTTCATCTCCAAATGCTTAAGAATTCATTTCTGGCAAAACTGTGGTGGCAAATACAAAATACAGAGGAAACTGCAGAAGTCAAAGACCTCCTACTTCACAGTAAGTTATTTTTTAAGGTCTTTTGCTTTATTGAAATGAAGTTTTGGAAGTTTTTGAAGACCAGTTTTACCGGGTGGTGGTGAAGTATCTGCCTCCCACATTGAGAGTCAGCCAGTCTGTGTGGGACCCTGTCAGCTCCTCCTGAGCTCTCCCATCAGTCTGAGGATCTGCGGAGAAGAAACCAAGTAATTATTGGAACAAATGTGAATATTCCTTAATTAAATAGGTATCTTCTGAAAACACCACAAAATAAAAGCTTAAGTTTATATGAAAGCAAAATAAACTCTATTAAATGAAAGGTTAAATATAAGAATTACAGACTCACCAATGAAGGGCTCCCCTTCACAGACAAACAAAACATCATCATCCCTGAGAGAGGAGGGGCAGAGGGAAGACAAAAGGAAGGTTAATCATAATTTACCGTTCATCTAATTGACAGTGGAACCTCTCCTGATTGCTTTCAGGTAAATTATGACCAGTGGCCATTAGCTGGAACTTCTGTATCTGATTTTTATCTGTATTTTGCATGTTCTAGTGGATTGCAATGGACTGACTTCACCAGAGATTTTATCTGTAGCAACCAGGTAGAGACTACATAGAATCAATTAATTCTTACAAAATGATTGCTTTTCCCCCCAGTCTGTGACTATTCTGTGAAGCCAAAGCAATGACAAGATTTGTCTCCGTTATAGAAAACCCCCCATTGTAGGGCTGACTGGAATAGTGGGGATTTCATGGTACAAACACTGCCCTGGAATCAACACAGGGGGAGGTGAAAAGGCCTCAAATACAGTTTGTATCAAATCTGAATCAATAAATGTTTGAAGCTCAACAGACACGAGAGGACCTTTGGGCATCCTGTCTGGAAATGACCATAAGTGTTTCTAGGGAAAGCACAGGTTATTGACTGAGGAGGATTAACAGGTCAGTCTCTTAATCCACAGCCCTGATTTGCCTTTTCTTGGCTGGTCCTTACCTAATCAGAGCAATGTCATCAATGAGCCCCCCTTTCCCGTTGTAAACACTGGTGGCTTTTATCCCAAGCTTGTTGCTGGCCACAGAGAGCAAATCTGAGAGAGTCCCATACACAGCCACGACCTGGGGGAGGGAGGGGGAGAGAGAGAGAGAGAGAGAGGAGGCTGTGAATAAAAACAAACCCATGAAACTATTTTCAAAAAGTTCTGCCTCTTCAGACTTATTAGAGCTGTTAAGGGGAGCAAAATCCATTTGGATCTTGACCAAAAAAACACGGGAAAAGACCAATTTTGGTGTTGGAACACAAAACCGGGGTGACTTGTGCACAGCTCCCACCAAAACTCACTGCAACAGCAGTGAGAGAATAAATGTTGGTGCTGTAAGAATATGATTCAGTTATTTATTTCTCTAAAGAAATATTGTTACTTGTTCTGTTCCAAATGTACTTCCCTCCCTAAAAACAAGGATTAAAGGACAGGCACAGGAACTGTCTGCACTCAGGCTGTGGGTGGGAAAATCAGGATCATAGACACAATTCAGCACAACTGCAAGGTCAAAATGCAGTCACATGAACTCCTGCACTCCAGGGCCGGGTGGAAATATCGGGATCACGGGCAGAATTAATAGAATTACACATTAAAGCACAGTCACATCAACTTCTGCACTCAGAACGTCCATGGAAACATCAAGATCATGGACTCTCTATGGAACTTCATCTCAAGGCTTTTTCCTCTGCTAGACAAGCACTGGTTGGACCTAAAAATCACTACTGTCAGTCTTGAGACAATTTTAGCGAGGTTTTACACAATTAACTGCGATTATTCCCGGGGCACCTCCACACAGGGTCAGCCTCCCCCTATGTCGCCTTTTTCTCAACCTGGAAATGAAACTCGAGGTAGTTTTTAGTATAGGAGATGATATAAAGGTGGATCTTTATTTGGAGGCATCCAGAGGCAGTTATGGAAGAGCGTCCACATAAGCTCACTCCCCACAGAGGTACATACAGTTTTACAGATTTCAGGAAATTAGCATAATGGATATAAAAAGCACCAATTAGGAGGACAAGTGGTGATGCAATTTATTCCCAAGTCAAGCCCCTTCTCTGGAATCCCCCCCTTGGTATTAGCTGTATTTTGTTTATGAAAATGCGTCTCGAAGGCTTTGTTCTCAACTTTGGTTCCCAGGAAGAAACAAGACAGGATAAGGGCCTTGTACCCCCCAGGGCTTGAAGCTCTGGGTTTTGTTTTGTCTTCTTGCCTAGGAAAGGGCATGAAAAACTACTGGGAAAACCAGTCACTAATTAACAGACTACACATACATGCGCAAAGAACAGAGAGAATATATAAGGAAAAAAGAGGCAAAAAACCCAAACGGCATCACCCAGAGCCCTCACCCCACGGGCTGCGTCTGCCGCGAGCAGCCGCGCGCGACTCCCTCAAGCCAGGAAGCGCCTCCGCCCTCGGCAAACCCCGTGCTGTGGCGATTCCCGCCCCGGGCGGCCCCGGCGCGGCCCGGCCCGGCCTCACCTTGCCGTTGCGGGCGCTGCCGTTGACGAACAGCGTCACCCGCCTCATGCTGCGCCCGCCGCCGCGCCGCCACCCGGAACGGGCGGGCGCTGACGGGCAGGCGCCGCGCCCAATCAGCGCCGCGCGCCGCCGCGGGCCCGCCCAATGGGCAGCGAGAGGGCGGGGCGAAGCTGAAGCGGCAGCCAATCGCGGCCGGAATGGCCATGTATATTTGCATAAGCCCCGTGTGATTGGCTGCTGCCCGTCACGTGCGCGCGGGCCGTTGAATGAATTCATTTGATCATTTTATTCTCTTCCCCCCCACCACGTACCAAAGCGGTCCTGCGACCCAACGGCCCCAGATCCCTCCGCCGGCTCAAAGAGTCACCACTGTNATCCGCCCTCCCCGCGGTGCTGCTGGAGCCGGCAGGGCTGCGGGTGGGTGCTGGGGCTGGGGCTGGGGGTGGGTGAAGGGGTGGGGGCGCGGAGGGATCCGCAGGGGCGTGGCGCGGTTTGAACGCGTGAGGCGGGACGGGCGCGGGCCCGGGTGAGGGCCCAGGTGAGGGGTGAGGGCCTGAGTGAGAGCGGCTCGGCACAGGCAGAAAGCAGCGGGGATCCTTTGGGGAGCTCTTGGGGTGCCCTCGGGGAGCCTGGGATGGTGCGGGGCGAACGCGGGTACGAGCGCTCAGGGGGTGGTACAGACCGGGGGAGCCCCGGGTTTGGTGTTTCTCCCTCCTCCGGTGGCTGTGATTGCGGGCATCGGCCTCCGCTGGGGCCTGAAAGCAGACAAACAAAAATAAGAAAGAAAAGAGGTTGCCCACGCATTGTTAAACAGCTAAATTTTGGTAATTTTTTTCTGAGAGTGCATTTATTTGCAAAAGAAGTTTCAGAGTCAGGTTATCGAGTTGCACATTATTAGCTTCAAGAAATTAACTGCAAAAAACCCCAGTCTTTTAAAGTTTCTAGTTAAGTGATAGTGGCATTAAAAAATTATTATTAGTAGCGTTCCTCCTGAGACTTGCCTTCTCTATCTGCTGATACTAATTAATGTTATTAAAAGTAGTATTAAACTGCTGCTGTTTGTTGTAACACTTAGCACAAAACAGTCTCAGTGTGGTTGTGGTTATTTTATACAGGTATTTTATACTAATGTGAAGTTTGACAGAGTGAAATCACAGCCTTGTGTCTCCTGTGCACGTTTTATAATGCAGGTTTTTATTGCTCTGTGTTTTTCTTTCTGCTCCCAGCCCCTTGCGTCCTTTCCCTGCAGCTTTTTGGGGATGAATTTCCCTTCCCACCCCACTGTTAAACACCTTGTCCAGGAAAAATGTGGATTTGGGAGAAGCTTGAGCGTGGTAGTGAGCTCTTGCTCTTAGCAAATAATAATTATTTTTCTTTTTAATAGGAGTCTGTAATTACAGGAGCAACGGCTGAGTGAACGTTCCTTAAAATAAGTCACAAACAATGCTCAGAGGATCTAAGATTCCCCTGAAAGTTAAAGAAAATGAGAGCGGTTGTGCTGAAGAGAAGGAAGAGGCCTCTTTCCCTCTGTCAAAAGACCAGAAGAGCTGCAAAGTGACCAAACCCAAAGCCATCAGACCATCCAAGAAGGAGAATGTCACTGATGGGAACCAGACACAGCCACAAAAACGTGCCCTGAAGTGCCCCAAGGGCCCTGAGGAGGATTTGTGTCACCCCCGGGGGATCGATGGGAGCTGGCAGCTCCCTGGGAGCTGTTTTGGGGCGCTCAGGGGGGATGTGCTCAGGGAACCCCCCTTGCCTTTGGAAACCAAGGAGGATTTTTCCAGCAGCCCAGCCGTTCCCTTGGGAAATGACTTCTACTGCACTCCTGAGAGGGACAAAGTGGAAGGAAAAGCTGATTTTGGACTGTCTGAACAGAGGAAAAAACCTCCTGAGTTTGCTGCTGTGGGAATTGCTGAGTTTGGGGTGGCTCAGGAAGGTTTTACCCAACGACCCCCAGGTGAGGCTGGAGTGCCAAATGGCCATTTAGGCCAAACTCTTGCCAGAAGCTCCAGTTTAGGGCAGATTCAGGTGATCGGAGTTTGGATATGCCCAGGAGAAGCTGTTGCTACAAGATCTTTATAGGATATCCCATCTATAGGATAATTATAACATAAATGCTCCCTGTTCCTCTCTCCTCACTTGCTGATGTGTCTGAGTTTCACAAGGGAACTGCAAGACAAAATCTGCCAGTGTTGGTAGACACTGCATGAACAAGCAATTGAAAAACTAAAAAACAGCCTTGGTGTGTGATTATTTAACTATTAACCTGCTTTTAGGCACTTCATTTGATTTCCTCAGGGAGGCTGCTTGGGCTGAGCAGGTAACTTTGTATCTTAGAATAAGTATCAATCAGCCTTAAAAAGGATAAAAAAACCACCATATTGAAGCTTTAGGTATTACAAGATATTTTTCTGGTGGTGGTCTTTGTTTTTCTTTCTAACCTCTGTTCTTGTCCCCTTTCCAGGGACTTCCCCAACTTCACTAAAATTTAGGAGAAGATCAACCATTGGGTTGAGGGGCTCACCAGAAAACAATACCCTGATCCGCTTCCTGGCCCAGCACAGGAGCAGCAGGCAGAAAGAACCTTTCACACAGGTGAGAGCTCTTCCCAAAAATCTGATGTGGGCCTTTCCTTCCCTCCAGGAACCAACCTGTGCTGCGAGAAGGGGGATTCTTCTTGGCGAGAATCCAGGCATTCATTTTGTTGATGTCCCTCGCTCACCTGGCTTTAGGATAAGGGGATGGTCCAGGTTTTGTTCACTCTGTGTAGAGGCTGAAATTCCTTCTCCATGTTGAGCTTGCCGATCTATTTTAACCTTTGTTATTTTCCCGTGCTTGGTTTTTGAGTAATTAAAGTGTTGCTGCTTCCAAGTGAAGTCAATCCAAGCAGAAGTGTCTTGGTTAATCAGATTTGTTCATAACTTGAACTATCGTGGCTGTCAGAAAGCAAATTCGGGACTGGAGGAGCAGATTAAATGCAATAAAATGGAACAGGTTTCTGGATAAAGTTCCTTTTTTCCTTATTTTGGCCATACAGCTACAGTTGCAGCCAGGTTAAAGACAAGATTCTTTGTGTTTTATGTCCAAGTACAGATACAAAACATGAAAGCTCAAATGGTGAGGGAATGGTTTTCACAAAGCCTGATGGGGTTAATTTTGTTTTGGCAGATCAGTCCCTTTACACATGCAAACGTGAGGTCGCTGAAGGACAAGATCGATGCTTTCCAAACCTCCTTTGAATCCCTGCAGGAGGCTGAGGCCGAGCCTGGGCTCTCACACCTGGGGGAGGCTTCCCAGGAAGGAGGTGCCTGTAAGTTAATTAAATTTATCTTAAATAGCAGCTCTTCCTTGAGGCCAAAAAGTATGAAACTAAAACCACTTCTTATAAAATGAATTAATCTTCCCTTATAAGGCTGGGCACAGGTGTTTGTGTTGTTTTTTTTTTTTTCTTTGTTTAAATCATCTTAATGCATCCTGAATAGTGGTTTGTCAGAAAAGTAGCATTTTTCTGACTCTTTCCTTAGTTTTAATTCCTAGATTTGTACTCCTTGATGTATTTCTCTCTAAGCAATAGTGTTCTAACACTTTTTTCCATGAAACTGAGAATGGTTTTTATTTCACTTCTCTGTTATTGCTGGTCTTAATAACATTTCTCTGAAAAGAATCACTTACTTTGTTTTGAAGGTTTGGGAATGTTATTTTCAAAGCAGATCTAAAAAATGTGTTCTTCTCCCTGCCTAGAACATTACCTGACTTTTTGCACCTTGTGATGAAGAAACACAAAAAGAGAATTCACTGAAAAACCTGAAGTTTGTCTTTGTGGTTTGTCTGGGTTCTGTTTATTTTTCATTGATGCAGCTCAGAACAAAGCACCTTTTAAAAAAGAGCCAAACCTGGAGCAGTGGAGTGAAAAGTTCATGTTGGGCAAGAGAGGAGCTGCTTTGAAAGAAAATTTAAGTGAAAATGGGACCAAGAGCAGCAGGAGTGACCCCAGGATCTGTAGAATCTTGTCCCCACATCGAGCTGTGACTGTCACTGACCCTGCTGCTGCAAAGGTGCTTTGAATTGGGGAGAAATTTCTAAATCTGTCATTAAAAGAGACAATTTTTTCCATTTGCTATGTCTAATCCTTCTAAGCATTTAGCCTGGGTGTTTTGGGAAAATCAATTCAAGTGAAGTAGTGGATGATTGAGAAAACTCTGAAATTCTTGGCTGTGGGATTAAAACCCTCCATAGTTGGTGCTGTTGTAAAAATCGTGTGATTTTTCTCTAGGAATGGCTTTATGAGCAGCAAAATCCTGTTAAACCCTTGGAGACTGTTGTACCTGGCAATATCCTGGAAACAGGCCATGGTAAGAGGATTCAGCACTGTTATAATCTTTGTTAAATTCTCATTAGGAAACACAAATAGTGGAATATTTGTCAGGAAATGTTTCAGCTGATATTTGTCACCTTTTCTACAATTTAGGATGCAGTAGAAACCTGATGTAACTTTTCCTTCGTGCAGTTCTCCTTTTCTGTATGTTTTATAAGTTCCTGAAAAATCCAAATTCACATGTGGCACAACAACAGCCAAACTTTCCTGGCTGATGGATTTTTGTGGGATGTTCTGCACAGGATCTGTGGAGATGGGTTCACTTTAACAGCTCATGTTTTTAATGCTAAAGTTTCTCCATTTTCCTTCAACCTTTCAGTGTCACATCTGTGGTTGCTCTCAAGTTCGCAGGTGTGAGCACGACCCTGCAGGCTCCAGCAGCCCAGAGGCGGTTGGGGCTGTGGAAGGGCAGAGCCCGGCAGCGCTGGGTGGAAACCAAGCCCCTGTGACTCCTCCCCGGCCAGGGAATGGCCCCGGCAGTGACCCCGCCCTGCTGAGATCCATCCTGAAGAAAACCCCGTTGAGGGAGCTCCGGGCCAGCCCCCAGGTGGGTGCGGTGCTTGCACTGAGGAGGAGCTTAAAGGTGCTTTGGGGACTGATTGAGGTGGGTTGGAAATGATTGAGGTGGGTTGGAAATGATTTCCTGCTGCTTGCTCACCTTCGGAGCTTTGCTTGGAGCTTTTGTGTCATGAGAGATCTGGGGTGACCCAACTGCACCTGCCAGGACCTGGAGGGGTGACAGGAGAATGGAGAGAGGCTTTACAAAGGGCTGGAGTGCCAGGACACACAGGGAATGGATTCCCACTGCCAGAGGGCAGGGTTAGGTGGGATTTTGGGAAGAAATCCTTCCCTGTCAGGGTGATGAGGGGCTGGGATGGAATTCCCAAAGGAGCTGTGGCTGCTTCTGGATCCCTGGGAGTGTCCAAGGCCAGGCTGGAGCACCCTGGGACAGTGGGGAGGTGTCCCTGCCATGGCAGGGGTGACACTGGATGGGATTTAAGCTCCCTTCCCAGCCAAACCATTCCAGGATTCCATGAAATGAATATTTTTGAGTTTTATTAATTCAGCAAACAATTAAGTAATTAAGTTTGTTTAAACAAAACAATGATAATTAAATGTTTAGAGGACAATATTTTAATTAAATTGTATTGACCTCTATCACTTAAATTTGACAGGAATACTCAAACAGTGCCATTGACAGAGGAGTAGGTGAATCTGCTGCAGTCTCCAATTGTGTAAAAGCCTTTGAACCATTGCAAACAGGTCAGATTCCCCTTTTTTAAGAAAAAAATCCTTTGGTTTTCTTTTTTCTTTAAATAGGTTAAATATTATGTGGGGCCATAAGATTTTGCCCCTTTGCTAAATGTGGTTTTTGGTGTGCATTAATCACCTCCTTTGTGGCATCCTGCTGATGGCATGGAAAACAAGAGTGCCAAGGCAAAGAAAGTCAATTAAAACAAATGAATCCCACCCCAACACTTCAGAAAGCCTCGAACACCAGAACAGAATCCCTGATTTTTACAGGAATTGAACATTTTCCAGCTGAAACTTGGGGAAGTAATTTTTAGTCTGGTTCTCCCTTAATTTTTTTTTGTAGTGTAATAAATCCAGACTGAAGTACAATGTAAATCTGGGCTGAAACACCATGTAAATCTGTAATAAAGTGTAGTAAATCCGGACTGAAACGCCATGGAAATCCGGACTGAAATGCCATGGAAATCCGGACTGAGAATCCTGGATGGCCTCACAGGCCACACAAAGGTGGTGGTTGCTGTTTGTTTGGGTGGAGATTCTTAGAAAAACATTAAAATCCCTTGCAAAGCCTCTCCTCTGTGCCACTTTCCCCTTCTCTCAGCTGTTTATTTCATTTTATTCCAACAGAGACCACCGAGAGCCAGAGCTCCAAAACACCAAAGAAGAAAAAAGTGACTTTTGGGGAAGTTCTGAGCCCTGAAATCTTTGACCAGAGCCTGCCTGCCAACACCCCCCTATGCAGGGGAGCCTCCCCAGGGCAGAGCCCCTGGGCGAGGCCAGGCCCGTCTGCAGAGCCTCTGCCCCTCCTGGATTTTGGCTGGGATGATGTGAGTTTGTTGTTTTAAGTGGAAATTGTCATTTCTTGTTTCATTGCCCCCCCAGCCTGCTTGGTTTTGCAAAGAAATGGCTGAAATATTCAAGTGGCGTTGAACAGAGTTGAAATATTCTGCTTGGAGTTACGGAATCCCACTGAGAAGCTGAGTTTTTAGCAATTCTCAGCAGCACGTTGGCCTGGAGAGCTGTTTTAGGAGGCTCTAAACCTTGAAAGGTTTTTCCTTTCAATTTTTTCTTATATTTTGATGCTGTTTCTTTTTGTCACACAGAGCAAAGGTGTTTCCTTTAAGGAAACAAAAGCACTTTGTCTGTTCCAAACACTGCTGGACAGGGTGGTTTTCAGGATATACCTGGTGTAATTTATTGCTAAAAAATGTCATTTTTTGTTTGAAGGAATGTGTTGAGCCTCTCCAAGAATTTGTGGAATCTTCTGTTGGTGCAGAAGCTCCTTCACTTGTTGAAAATGCAGAAGGTAACCCCAACTTGTGTTTTTATCTGCACATAATGAATCTTTTTGTACCTGAGGGTTGAGGGGTTTGGTTTATTTTTCTTGTTTTTTATATATACAGGGAGTATATTTCAATTGTGCAAAAATTTGATTGCCAGCATTTCAATTTAAATGGTTTTCTCTTGAAGCTCTTTGCAGTAGCTGCAGTGTTTACCTGAGCTTTAGGTGAACTTGTGGTATTTTTCTGTAAAAATTTCACTTCTTGAAGCAATTTCTTCTTAGAATCTTGATTCTGATACTGTAATTTTGATTATTTTTAAACAGCAAGCCAATAACAAAAGAATTGAAAATGGGCATATTTATCTATGAAAGCTGTGAATGTGCTGATTATTGACACCAAATCCTCACAAGCTGAGTTTTCCACTATTTTGTAGAGCAAGGTATAATTTTTTTATCTTGCCATGTTTCACAGTCCTCAGGATTAAGTTTCTACTCAAGACTGAGGTGGCTGAAGTGCATAATATCAGAAATTATGTAGATAATTTCCTCAAAATGTGATTCACTTGCATTGAAACTGATTAAAAATCCTTTTTCTTTTCATTTATAGTAGCAGAGACTGGCAAACCTGACATAACAACTCATTCTTCTGCTAAGAGGAAGGTGAGTTTTCTTAGTGATAAAATTTATTTTGTTTTTTGTGAACTTCTTCAGGTAGAATTGTTCTCTTTTATCCCTCTTGATGCTTAAAAGTGTTTTTCCAACCTCAGGTATGAGGTTTATCTATATCTATATGGAAATACCTCCTGTTAGCAGCTGGAGGAAAGGAGATTTTTCAGTGAAAATGATTTTCCAGTTATTAAAAACGCAGTCTGATCCTTAAACTGACAATTCCTATTGAATTTTCCAGGAGCTTTTCCAAACAATCTGACAAAATGTTTTGGTTGCTGGAATTTTAAGGCACAGAATTTATTGTAGAACAAGAAGGGCTTTCAGCCTTCAGTGTTGGACAGCTCTGGTGGGAGGGGAAGGCAAAAAATAGAGGAATATTTAAAAAAAGGAACCCATTTTCTTGGAAGAAATAACTGCAGATGAAAATTGACTGCAGTTTCATTGTTACACAAACAGGCCTGTGTGAAACGAGTCTATAATATTTAATTTCCAGGGGTGTCAGCCCCTGCTGAGGTGAGAGGTTAATCCCAGTTTGGTTCTTGTGCCTGCTGGGCTCTGGGGGGGTTTGGAAGCACCCAGGGGTTCCCCAGGCACCCAAGGGCTGTTCCTGCAGGACGGGGCCGGGGCAGAGGACTCTGAGTGCAGCAGCTCAGGAGCCACGGACACCAGGGGTGAGGAGAACTCTGTAAATCCCAGAAGGAACAAGGCTCAGAGACAGAAAAATCCAACCACAGCTGCTCCCAGAAAGACCCAGGTGAGTGCCAGCCACTGTGCTTGCTGAATTCTGCCTTTATTTTTATTTTCATTTTTATTTTCATTTTTTAAACTTTTAAAAAATTTTTATTTTTACTTTTAAAAAATTTTTAATTTTTAATTTTTTTTTGTTTTTTAATTTTTAAATTTTTATTTTTATTTTTTAAAATGTTTTAAAATTTTTTAAAATTTTATTTGTTTTCATTTTTACATTTTTTTCAATTTTACATTTTATTTTTGTTTTCATTTAAATTTTTTAAATCTTTTAAAAATTTATGGTTTTGGTTTTATTTTTTAAAAAGGTTTTAAAATTTTTGTAAATTTTTATTTTTGTTTTCATTTAAAATTTTTTTAAAGTTCTTTTAAATTTTTTTTATTTTTATTTTCATTAAAATTTTTTTTTTTAATGTTTGTTTTTATTTTTTATTTTATGTTTTTATTTCTCTCTCCAAGCGTCTCCCCTTGTGTTTTGCAGGATTATTTTGCTCTTCCTGTTGCTGCCAATATTTCCTCCTTCTTCTCCCTCCCTCTTCCTTCCTGACCTGAGGGCTTGGACTCCTGTAGGGCCCAAAGGATCTTTTGGAGAGAGGTGTTTGTGTGTCCCTTCTCAGACTTCAGGGCCAACAAATGAGTTTTTGGTTCTTCTCTGACCAAGCTCTTGCAGAGCCATGCTAGAAAAGGAGCTTTTGCTTTGAGTTTTTAGATTTTTCTGTAAAAAAACAAGTGGAACCTTCCTTTAGGGGGAACAGCTGTCATCCATCCACACCCAGTAATGGTGGCACTTCCTGAAAGATAATTTAGAGATCATTAGAATTCCACTGTGCTCTGTTCTCCTCAATCCTTCCAGAAAACAAAGTACCCAAGCTATGGCAAAAGAAGAAAGAAAAAAGCCAAGAAATCTTTATATGGGGAAAGAGAAATGGCTTCTAAGAAACCCCTGCTCAGCCCTATCCCTGAAATTCCAGAGGTTTTCTCTTCTGTCTCATATCCAAACTCACCAAAGGCAGATGAACTTTTTACAGGTAATTTGGGTTTTAGTTTTATTTTGCTTTGCTCTTTCTGTTCCTTTATGCAACAAAAAGAAAAAACCTGTTTGTGGTTGAGTTTTGTGTGTTGGTAATGAGCCCATTATCTATTTTTTACTTCTAATTGCTTCTGTAACAGCAGGATCTGATAGATTAAATCTGTTTTCATCTGATAGGTTAAAAATATCCAACTGATAAATTCAATCCTTGTTGGACTGCAGTGTAAATCTGACAAAAACCCACCTCTTTTCTGTGGGATATTTTCATAGTTTTTAAGCTGCTGAGTTGGGCATGAAGAGTTCAGGGACGTGCAGAGCTTTCTGTTGGGTTTTTCCCCACTGTTTATCTGAGATGGTTGTTTAGAAGGTTATTTTTATGTAGGTAAAGGAGTACAATAAGTGAAATAATTTACAGAATAAATGCAATAATTAATAAGTAAAATACTACAAAGCTTTTCTTGTAACATAAAAGATCTTATGCATTCAGTCAATAACCACTTGTTTGTCTCCTTCAGGGGGTGCAGATTTGGGCAGTCCCAGCTCCAGGAATGCCATGGATGGAAGGAGCAGAGGGCAGGAGCTCTGTGCAGCTGCTCTGAGCCCAGGCCCTGAGGCAGCAGCCACCAGCTCTGCCCCTGGAGACTCTGAGGGGCCAGGGAGCCTGGGGTCTGCTCCTGGCCCTGTTCCTGAGGTAACTGATGGGCTCAGGGATCACCAAAGTGATGTTTGGGCAGGAAAAAGGACGGAGAGTGATGAAAGTTTGGAACAGGCAGCCTGGAGGCCGTGGAACTCCATCCCTGGGAGCAGGAGTTGAGCATTCAGAGCTCAGCTGAACCTCTGAGCAGCCATGGAAAGTGTCCCAACCCAGGGCAGGGCTGGAATTGGATGATCTTTAAGGTCTCTTCCAGGCCATTGCAGGATTTTCTGCTTCCCAAGTTTGGCCTCACACTGAAACAGATTCCAGCCTGCAGGATTCCCTGTTGGGTGGGATTTTGGACACTCACCTGGTGAGGAGAACAATAGCCAGTTCAGCTGTTTGCAACCAGGTTTTTACGGATTATCTTTTGCTTATATTTAAAAACAAATTAAGGATTACTCTTTTTATCCCCTCAGCTTTCAAACATTCTGCCAGAAGGTGGTTTTGATATATCTGAGTATTTCCAGCAAGGTGAAGAGACTCCACGTGAAAAAGAAGCAAAAGAAAGCAGTTCCTTGATAGAAAAGGAGGAATTACAAGGAAGTCTCCTAACTGGGCTGGAAATTCTGGCACAGCAGGATGTGCAGGGAGGTGCCCAGAGAACTGAGTGTCCTCAGAAGGATTCTGGCAGAGAAGAACCAGCAAGGAGGAGGAGAAGAAGAAGCAGCAGTGCCTTCTACTTCCCTCCTGCTGCAAACTCAGAGATCACGGGGCCTGATGCTGCAGTTTCCTCCTACAGTGTGGAAGAAGTTCTGGCAGCACCGGGGGCAGGGGAGGGGCCCCGGAAGCCCCGCGGGAGGAGGAGCAGGGCCAGCAGCGAGGGGGGCAGGGTGAGGCGCAGCATGAGGCTGAGCAGGGACGCAGCCAGCGAGGGACTCGCATGGATTCAGCTTCCCGGGGACATTCCTGGCCCAGCTCCTGCTGCCAAAGCCCGGAGCAGCATTGGCACATCCGTCCTGGTCCTGGCAGGAGCCGAGAATGTTCACCCCAGGGAGCAAAACCTCCTCCCGCTGCCAGCCCTAGGCAAGGAGAACGAGGGCTCTGCTCCTCCTGCTGCTGCTCCTGGCAGGAGGTGGAGGAGGAGAAGCCTCTGTGAAGTCACAGCTCCAGAAAGGCCCTGGGCTCCAGCCCAGAGAAGGAGAAGCACAAATTGTGGGTGTGGGAAGGACAGCAGGAACCAAAAACACTTGGAAGAAGCAGAAACTCTTGAGCTGAGGTTGAAGGATGTTGCAGGCATCTCTGATTTTGTGAAGTGAAGGTGTTTCTCACAGCCTTGTGTTCTCTCTCAAGTGCAGTTTTCTTCTTTCCTACTCACATTTCCTCACTTATTTTCTTACCTATTTTCTGGATAACTTATCTTGTTTTTGTTGTCTTGATGCCCAAAATGCTTGAAGATCTGAACTGTGGCAGAGTGGCTGAGAGATTGCTCTGGTACAGTTATGGCAGGTAATGAAGAGAATAAAAAACTCCCTGATAAATGTGGCTTTGTCTTTAGTAGTTAAACCAAGGTGTAAATGTGTCCTTGCAGCTACAATTGCTCCAAGGGTTTGTTTCCCATGTGCTTGACCATTCCCTGTAAATTGCTGTTGAAATCTGCATCAATTTTCTTGTACATTGCAAAAAGACACTAAAAAGAGATTGTCTGCAAATAATAAAGGAACCACTTCTTGAAAGGGAAGGGGAAGAATTGGGGAACCTGTTTCCATCTTCTGAAAAGACTTTGGGCACGAGCAGAGGTGGAGTTCCTTAGGGTAAGATTTTGTGTTACAGTTCATGAATTATTCTCTGATGTAAAGGGTAGCCATTAAAGAAAAAGAAAGCTTTTAAATCTTTATTGTGTATGAAATTCATCTGGAAAATGTAATTGGCTGAGGGGAGAGAACCATGCCTCAGCAGGAAAGCTGTGCTTCATTTTCAGCCATTCCCAGCCCCGTGTGTGTGTGTCCTGGACCCAGGACCTGTCCTGGCATCTTCCTGTTTGCATTTTTCTGCTTGGAACAGTGAATAAAGAGTGAGGACTGGAGGTGCTCTGCTCCAAGGTTTGCTGCTGCTTTCGTTTTTCATCCTGGGCTGTTGCAGCCCAGAGTGCTCCCAGTGCCAGCCTGGAGGAAATGGCTTTGTGTCCAACCCAGTCCCTTCTGTGACCTCGTTTTTACCATGAGTGATGTGGGATAAAATCCTTTATGGACTCGGCTGCTTTTATAGAGCTTGAAAGCAACCAGAGCAGTTGGATTTTTATGCCTCTTTCTCCCAAGATAAGAATTCCTAAAGCAACTTGAAAGAAACTCCACTCTTCAAGTGCTGTTCAATTCACAGAAACACTGAGGTTGGAAAAGAGCTTTAAGATCGGAGTCCAGCACTGCCCTACGGCCCATAAACCACGTCCCCAAGTGCCACATCCATGTGTCTTAAATCCTTCCAAAAACAGTTGCCTTAATGTTTGATTTGGGATTTGCTTTTGGGGTTAGGTTTGGAAGCAGCCTGGGGTGAGTTCTTGGGTTGGATGCTGTGCTTGGCTGCCAGGAGAGGGCAGGCTGGGCTGAGCTTTCTGCTTGGAAGGGAACTGGAAAATCATATCGTGGACAAAATCCTTGAGAGACTGGCTAAGGTTAAAATTTAAAGCTTAAAAAATTAGTAAATTAATAAATTAGTCATAGTTGCTACTTCTGCTCAAAGCAAAGCAGCAACTGCACCATGCACTGGAATTAGACTGGAAAAGTGAAATAATGGACTGGGATCAAGTGTGAGTTTTATGTGGAACTCACTTTGTGTGCTTTAACATAGCCAAGCTGTACCTGAGCTGTTTGGGTGTTTCTGTGCCGCTTTTAGGTCCCAAATCCAGCCCTGGGTGAGGCTGGGGCTGTCACATCCTGAGCACCAGACTGGAGCAGTGAGATCAGAGAGCTGTCCTGGGGGAAGAGGAGATAAATCCCTGTGTGTGATGCAGGAGGGGTTAACCCAGATGGCTGCCCAGAGCTGTTCTGGGGATGCTGTCCTGTGTTCAGCACGTGGAGCTCCCCAAGTGCTCTTCAGTGGGAGGTGGGAGTGAAGGTAGGGAGAGAAGAACAAGGGAAAGGAGAGGAAAACAAAGCTTGGATTTTCCTCCTGGCCCAGCTGGGTTGAAAAGCATTGTTAGGAATTATTTGTGGGTGCTTGATGGCAGTGGCGGGGCGAGGGAACCTACGAGAAATTAAGAGGTTGCAGTTCTTTCCAAGAGATATTTCTGCTTCTTTATCATGCTTTTAAGTTCCTCTTTTCCATCCTCTGTATAGAATTTATCCTCAAAATAATTTGTTACCTTAATCTGGAGAGGACTTGAGCAAATCTTCAACTGTGCAGAAGGTGCAGAGGTGGAGGGGGGGCAATAATCTGTCCTCCGTATCTGCACTGAGAAGGACAAGAAATGCGTTTAAATCACAGGAAAATGTCTCTGTTAAACATTAAGGACAAGTTCTCACAGCAGAGATGGCTGAGCAGGGGAATACAGGGAAGTGTGGAATCTCCATCACTGGAGGCCTTTCGGAGCAGATTAAACAAATACCTGTCAGGAATGACAGATGATCCTTCCTCGGGGCAAGGACAGGCCGGGGTGGCCTCTGGAGGGCTCTGGCTGTGTTTTCTGATTGAGGAGATTGCAGGAGCTGATGTGGGGCTTGCTGACCAGTGCAGCCCCGAGGGAGAACCTGTGGCAGAGCAGGGGAAAGGCTCAGCTGGAGGCACTGGGAGCTTGGGACAGCTCCTCATGCAAGGCCCCTGCAGCTCCTGGGGTTTTAAACACCCAGATCTCCCCCAGTCCCGCAGTAACCTCCTGGAACCCGCTCCTGGTGCCTGTGGTGTCACACGGAGCGTGAGCAGCAGGGCTGGGCCATGTTCACATCTGCTTTTCCCAAACTGAGTGAACGTTTCCCTCAGAACACCCAGCAGCTCCTCCCTCCCTGTGCCAGCAGCTTTTCTGCAGCTGTCTTGTCTTAATGCTGGCAGTAGCAATGAAAATCGAGGTGCGTGAGAGCAAAGAAGTGTCAGGGCTTTGTCGGTTTGTGGTTCTGGTTTCCAGCTCTCCTGAGGGAGATTCCAGTGGTTTTATCCCATTTTTTTATGTGCTGAACTCCAGGTCAGCCGGTGTTTTGGAGTGGCATCTAAATAAATCCATGGTGTTGCCACTTCTCTTCCAAAGGGAGGCTCTTCTCCCTTTGGAGGGCTTTGATAAAGATGAATTTGTGTTTAAAAGTACTTCCCTGCTTTAATTGGTGTGGACTTTAAACGACTTCAAGCAGATAGCAGCCAGCCCTGGGTGTGGATTTGTGAATAATTGCATTTAGCAGCTCCCCACTAATTACTGCTCTGACTGGCAGGGAGGACAAGTGCAGGGCCTGGAAACGCTGATTGTTTTGCTGCTCTGTAATTATGATGTTGTTACTAAGTGAGAGTAATTACACATCACTTTTGTGAAGTGCAGTGGTGATGGATTTGCAGAGCTGGATATCTGGCAGTTATTTCACAGCTGGAAAAGTTTCTGCTTCACTTTGCTCGAGGTACAAAGAACAATCCTTATCCCTGAATTCTCCAGGAGCTTTTCAAGGGAAAGTGTTCATGTTTCCCAGGAATTATTTTATGCCAATATGTTCCCTTGATTAAGGTGCACATAAATTATAAAAGTGGGGATGAGATGACCAAATTTCTCCCATTTGAGTTAATCAAAGGTAAAGAAGTAAAAGTTTTCTCATCCTGACCTGAAAAACAGGGGGGAAAAAACCCTCAAGAACTGCATATGCCATTTTTATTTATTTCACTTTAAAATAATCATAAATAAATCTGGTTTTCAGCTGAGTTTTCTCTACTTTCTTCTGACTAACGGAGCAGCAGAAGGTGCTGAAACACCTGAGTGCTGCCTGTAAATGTGGCTGTTGTGGGTTCATCTGGGCCAGTTGTTTAGAAATGTTTAGAAAGTTTGTGCTCGACTCTTCCTCCTCCTCACTGCGAATCCTCACACTCCTGGACCTGGAAAGACTTCAGTGATGAACAAGGAAGCAAGCAGCAAAGGATTCTTGGAGCTGTGGACCAGGAGATGGAGAAAGGGGGGAAATTCCCCTGAAGAATGCCAAGGGTGGCTTTAACACACTGGAGCAGGAGTGGGCAGGGAGAGAAAACTGCATTGTCAAGCTGCCCACAGGTAGGTGAGCACTGGAGACAAATATAAAATAGTCAGATGTTCCTTCAGCTTGGTTTTCAAGTGAGGAGGTAAAATCCAAATATTTGATGTTGAAATAAGGTCCAGTTTCCCCGTGTCCCAGCGGAGGAGCTGGAGCTGGGCCTGTGACTGGGAGACAAGCAGCCTAATGTATTAGTTTTGTAATTAACTCCTGTAAATTGTGCATAACAGAGCAATTAACTACTTTAGCCAGGCTTGGGAGAGTGGGGAGCAGGAAAACCTGTGTGCTCTGGGAGTGAGGGCATGGAACAGATTCCCTGAGCCAGACCTGAAAATCGTGCTGTTGGTCTTGGGTTATTTCCAGTGACCCCTTGACTCCCATCTTCCTGCCCCCTGCCCGGATTCGGGGCTGGTCAGGCAGCTCTGTTTTTGGAAGGCAGAGGAGACAGATATAATGAATGGCTTTTATTGTGCAATATTTCAAGCCCTTTTCGACTGCCTTCGGATGGGATGGAAAATGTTCCACCCCGACGCCGCAGCCAAGATAAATAAAACGTATTCCCCAAACCTGGCTGTGTGCTTCACTCAAACTGGCAGGAGTTAGAGCTCCACTCTTAAACAAGAATTTAGTTTGACAATTTTTAGGCCTTGTTCAGCTGAATGTAACAGCCAAAGAAAACACTTGGGAGGGGGAAAAAAAATTAAATAATACATATATTTACAGCTTGCAGGTGGCATTAATTTTTTTGGGGTCAGACTTTTTAGGTTTAAGGATCCCTGTTAGCTGGGCTGTAGTGTAGATTTTTTAAAAAACATTCTTAATTGTCTTTTTTTCTTTTTAAATTAGTTTTTTTTATGAGAATAGGCAGTCTGAAGGAAAATACATTTTATGTAGCTCCCTGATGGGTGATAAATAGTTGTGATTCAAGGCTTTAAGAGTTTAAGGTCTACCAAGAACCTGAAAAATCTGCAGCCACAAGCCCCAGCAAAGGAGCAGTAAAAGCTCTCGACAGAAGCCTGCAAAGGACTGGCCTCCAATTCCACTGAGCTGGGTTTAAATTCTTTTTATGGAGCTTTGACTGCTGGGTTTCAGCCTCACCAAGCAGTGCAGCGAAGCCCTGGCCCTGTGCAGCTGAGATATCCCACGTTGTGCAGCATGCTTCATGGTCTGAACCATCCTATTTGTTAATAATAAAAATAATAATGATAACAACACCTTTTAATTCAGTCTCAGTGCCCAGAGGTCTCTTGAGCGTTTGAACAATGAATAAAATTGGATTTTCAAACCACTCACCACCTCTGGACAAACAAAGCTTTTACTTGTCACAATCCCTCTCTACAAGCAAAAACCCCTTTGAACAGATAAAACGCAAAGCTTAATATTTTAAAGTAGATAAATGAGCCTTATTTTTAAAATCCTGATGATGAAACCATTAAAAGTTACCAAGTGTCTCAAAGTCTGAGGAGAAGCTGCAGCACAAATGGTGCCCATTCCTCGAAAGCCCTGATGATGCACTCAACTAAACAAACAAGGTAGGAATTGGAAAATTGGGATTTTTATCCCCTCTGTGCTCTGAGTTTGGGCTCGTGCTGTTCTTGAATTGAGCTGTTGCTCCTTTTCCTTGCTCTTTGTCTTGCCAGCACTTGGAACACCAGGGTGGAAAAGAGGGATCCAATATCCCAATCCCTTAAATCACCTGGGTTAGGCTGGAGATAGAAACTTCACCCTGCCATAAATAACCTGCCCATGGCACCCAAGTGTTTGGACAAACAAATGCCTTCAGTCCCACGTTCAGCAGGTCAGAAATGCTGGGCTCTGGCAGTAAATAATATCCACTAATGCAAATCTATTAAGGTTCTAAGGGAATTCACATTTGAACTGGGATTTGGAGCTGTTGAGTGGCCTCGGGTGTGCCATTGAGGAAAAAGTAATTGTGTGGGTACAAATATTAACGAAGAATAAAAAGCTCATTTTGCTCTTTCCTCAAGGAGAAAAACCAAAAAACCCTGAAGTACCCAGGGTGTGTTTTGCAAGGAAAGCTTTGTAAGGTTTATGTAAGGAGTGGGTAATGTGTACATGGAGCTTGTGTCAGTGCTAAGCATGACATAATCCCAGCTATGGAATATAATCCCTAAATGTTCATTTTACTTTGGTTTTTTCCAGCTCTTCCCCTGCTTGCTCCTCACAGAGCTCTGTTGTCCTGGATTTTCCCGCATTCCCTGCCTCGGGTTTGGAGTGTGCTGCTCCTGCTCTGCCTCTCTTCAATTTCTGTGTCCCCAGTGCCTCCTGCTCTTGTTCAACACCAATGTCCAGCTCTTCCAGTTGCAAAAGTGGCAAATTTGTTCAGAGGGATGGTCCAGAATGGGAGCCAGGCAGCTGGGAGCACAGGGAAGGTGTGTGGACACAGGCTGAGCAATGGGAGCTCGGCTGGCACGAGCTTTTCCTGGTCCTTGTGCCCCTCCTAGACCCACAGAGAGCCTCAGCCCAGCCAGGCCCGTGGTGGTCAGTGCCTTGTAACTTCACTTTTGGGCAGGAGTTAAGGAAAACCATCAAACTTCAGGCAGAATTAAACCTGGGGTTCCCTCCTGACACACAGAATCGCCCGAGCCTTAAATTGTTCCTCCTTTATTAGCAAAGCAAGTCTCTGCTTCTGAAAATGTCTTCTTTTTTTTTCTCATTCCATTAAGGACTGGGGACTAGGAATGGTAGTCGAGGAGAAGCCTAAAATTAAATCCTGAAACTTTCCATTTCCATCTTTTTAGCCTGCCTTGCTTTCAGCCTCGAGCGCAGCACAACTGGTGTGCCTGTGCCAAAAGCTGTTTAAACAATATTAAGATGTTTTCTTCAAACTTCTCCCTAGGAAGATACTCTTTTTCGAGAGGAATGTTTTCCCTGGAGCATTACATCATGAGCTGGTTCAGTTCTTGGAGGAAGAAATTGGACCAAATGGTGGGGAAGGTCTCCAGGGGAAACATATTTCTGCTGTTAAGTATTCCCCCCAGGAAGCTTAGAAACCACTCACATATTCCCATTCTGTCCACATTTAGCCTTTCACCTTGCTGCAGCTGAGCACAGGGAGAGGGCGGCTGGACTTTTTTTTGAGGAAATTTGAACCTTCTTTGTTTTTGTCATTACATTTCCCCCTCTCTCCTTGCAGCCCACAAGCCGAGCCGGGCTTGTCTCACTCCTGACGGTGACGCCGCCGAAGGTGCTCTGGCTCTGTGTGCAAGCTGCTAATGAAATCTTAATTAGGGCAGCTTCCTGGGAAACTCTGGATTTGGGAGGCTTTTTGAGGATTAAAAGGAGAGGAACCTCTGAGAAGAGCAGAGGATGGAGGGATTTGGGTGGATTAGTGTGAACCACGTCAAGCTGGAGCAGGGTTGTGTTTCCTCCTGTGTGGGGAACATTTCCCCATCAACCATGGAGGCTCCTGATAAGGTTTCCTGTATCAAATGCAACTCTCAGAATGAGGAAAAATATACTTCTTAAATGTAGTAGTGCAGATCAACAGGCTTTTTATTATTATGACTTTTTTTTATGGCAGCTCTGCTCTGCAAAATGATTCTGTGAGAGCTGATAAAGTGCAATCCACACTTTGCTTTGAAGGCAGTCAAGGACCTGAGAGCAAGCTGGACTTGGAAAGTTTTCAACTGTTCATCTTCAGCTCACACCATTTCCTTAGAGGATATCCAATAATATTTTTTTCCATCAGTGGAATAAAACTTGGAAGAAAAAGTCTCTTGGGCAAAAATGCCCCAGGGCAGGGTGCTGAGTGGTTCAGGAGTGGCGTAAATTGGGCTGTGGGGACGCAGGAGAGGAACCTGAGTTGTGTGACCCAGATTGGTTTGATGGGCACAGAGAGACTTTTCATATCCAAACCTTTCGTTTGGCACCTCCAATCACAACTCGGAACAAACAAAACCAGGCAAAACTGAATTAAATTTGGTTTTCTCACTCAAAAGTTCTGATGCTTGAAGATCATAAGAGGTTGAAGTGAAGGTCAAGCCCTGCAGATGTTTCCTCCATTTTTATGTGATATTTAATCTTTCTAAGAAGTGGGGGTTTGCTGGGGTTTTTAAAGGACAAAATCACAGACAAAACCACAAATCTGTAACTGTTCCTAACAAGAGGGCCCATGGAGCTGCTCAGGGCCTGCCTGGGACTGGAATTGGTGCCTGGGAATTGGCACAGGGCTGGGAGAGACTTTGGCCAAGCCACGTTCCAGTTCTGTGAGGATGTTAAACACACAGGAATCACCCTCTGCTCGTTCCTGCTGCATCCAGGCTCTGAGGTCATCCCATAACAAAGTGGGGAGAAGATATTTTAATTTAATGGAGAGTTCAGGGCTTGGAGCCCCCTGGGACAGTGGGAGGTGTCCCTGCCCTGGCAGGGGTGGCACTGGAGGGGCTTTGATGCCCCTTCCCACCCAAATCATTCCATGATCCTGTGAGGTTTGGATTCTCCTGCCACTTGGATTTTAATTCCCAAACTCATCCTGATGGCAGCAAAGCCTCTGTTTGAACATTTCCCAGAATGTGTGGCTCAAAACCCACTTTTTAAAACTCTGAGCTCTGTGGATGTGAAGCAAAGGGGCCGCTCCATCTTCCTGCTGCTGGGGACTGAGTGGGAAACGAGGAAGGTGCAAAGACAGATTTCGTTTTGCTTCCTTTCTCAGCCACTTTTTTAGTGCAGAACAAACTTTCTCGAAGTGATTGCACCAGAAGATTTAACAGCACGGCCAAATAGTCCCTGTTGATTAAGATGGATGGGAGCTGTATTTGGAGCAATTGTAATTAAGACTCCCATGGCAAGCAAGGAAAAATAACAAATTAATCTAATAAGAGCTTATGGGGGAACTCTTAAATTGAAAAATGTTCTGAAAATCTCAAATTCTGGAACACTGGTAAATTTTTACTTTATTAAGGCTTTCAGAATTATTAAAAACTCCAACTTGGAGGTTATATTTTTATATTTGTCACTTGAAAATCTCTTAAAAGACAGAACATGAAAATCTGAATTTTTCAGCACAGAAGAGATTTTCAGTTAAATTTCTTTGAGGTGGGCTATGTTGGTGGTCTGATTTTAATGATGTTTTTACCTGATCCATGTGACAAAAAATCGTTCTGTTGTGGAAACTTTTGACCTCTGGATTGCATTGTCTGTCTTGGTCAGGAATACACTGAAATAAATACAAAATTCAAATTTTTCTCTCTCAAAATGCGCTGAAGACAACACCTGCACAGTCTAATGGGCATCACAAGGACTCCTGGCCCTCCCCTTGTTCTGCTCCCACCATTCCAGAGCCCACTTGGCTTTGCACAACCCTTTTGTAGATCAGAGTCTCCCTTTCTACTCGTGGAAAATGAGGTGTCCCCTCTTGAAGGCAGTAGAAATTTTGTTTAACTTGTGCAAAACTTCTTTTCCTGTCACTCAGTGAACATTTCTGTGCCGTTTCTGTCTCTGGGGGCAGAGGTGAAGTCACAGCACTCCCGTCCCTGCTGTTCAGGTGCAACTCCAGAAAAAATCCCCAGAAAAAAACATTTAAAGGCTGGGGCTACTTTTAGAAGAGAGGTGGCTTGTTCAGCTTTTGCAAGTCCTTAAGATAATGTCTCTGAGATCCCGTGATTGATTTATTTGATATTTACGCAGTTGGCAGGGGGATTTGAAATATAACATAAGCACTTCCTGAGATGTCAGGGCTGCGATGTTCGTGGTCTGAACAAGGATGTAATTCATATCTGCAGGTGCTTGCTCTGGTATCAAACACTCCAATAACATCATGCCTGTGGAATCTGGAGCTCCCCAGCGTCCCATTTGTATCCTGATATGCCCACGTCTTTCCTATGTGTGTTTTTCTTTCTTAAGGAGCTCTCATTTCCTTCAATAGGATATGTTTTATTTCATCCTCTTTCCTGCATTTACTCATATTAATGTCACCGCGTGCGCTGGTAACGGCTGGGCTTGGAAATAACCCGTGTATCCCTGCAAACACGGGCCTGAAACCCAATGCCTGGGACACTTTATTAGCAAAGAATTGAAGCTGAAGTGAAGGGAGGGGATCATTCCTTGCTGGACTCTGCTCTAAGCCCTCTGGAGGTGCATCCAGCAGGCTCAGCCCTAGCACGTTCTGCTGGCCAGGGTTGGAGTGCTGGCATGGAAGTTTTTTTCAGTTTTGTTTCGTTGTTTTTTTTTTTTTTCTGCTAATTGGCTGTGAAATTTGGAACTAGGTGCTGCCAGGTTGTCCCATGGAATGGTTTGGTTGGAAGGGGTCTTAAAGCCCAGCCAGTCCCACTCCCAGGGACACCTCCCACTGTCCCAGGGTGCTCCAGCCTGGCCTTGGGCACTGCCGGGGATCCAGGGGCAGCCACAGCTCCTCTGGGAATTCCCCCCTAGCCCCTCCCCACCCTCACAGGAAAGAATTTCTCCCTAATATCCAATCTAGAAGAACTGACACCTTTCTAACAGGTAGAGGCTGTAGCTACCTTGGGACTTCTCTGAGGGGAATTTACTCAGGATGAAAGGACAGAGGGCAGGTGCGGGGCTGAGCTGCTGAGGGATTTCTGGGTACCCTCAGGGCTGGATTTTCAGCCCTGCACCTGACAAGGAGTTTTCCTTGAGACATCTTTTTTTATCTCCTTTCCCTCAGCTCTTTCTCCCATCTCACTCCACTTAGGAACACGGAGTTCACTTTCCAAATTCGTTAAGCACCAGCAGCAGTCTCTGCACTTGCTCTGCAAAACCCTGGATGGGAGGTGTCCCTGGGAGTGGGACTGGCTGGGCTTTAAGATCCCTTCCAACCAAACCATTCCAGGGGACAAACTGGCAGCACCCAGTTCCCAATTTTGCAGCCATTTAGCAGAAAAAAATCCCCCAAAAAAACTTCCATGCCAGCACTCCAACACATTAGGTGAGAGTTTTGCTGTGACAGCACAGACTCTCTTTCCCACGAGAAAACTTTTCTGTTTATGGTAAACACAAGATAAGGTGTTCAGAGTTGCTTTGGGAACAGGCGGTGAACGCCTGTGGCCAATCAGCCCCGGGGGGCGGATGGCTGTGGCCAATCCCAGTAAGCATTTATTTTGTATATAAAAGCTGTATTTAAATAAATAATTCCCTTTTCTCGGCAATCTCATCTCGTGTGCCTCTTTGTTTCGACATCAGCTCAACAGCGACATTTTGCAAGCACATTGGGTGAGATGCAGTTCTCAGGTGCTGGGAGCAGAAGTGCTGGTTGGCATCCCCTGAACCTGCAGTGTCCCTTTTCCAGAGGCTCTGTGGGGCTGAGGCTTAAAGAATCCCCTCAGACAAGGAAAAAGTCCCTGCCTGGGAGGATTTGAGCCTCACACAGGTTCTGGAGCTGATCCCAGCCATGACAGGACCCAGGGAAGGGCTGGGGCTGCGCCAGGGAGGGTCAGGTTGGATTTTAGGGAAAGGTTTTTCCCCCAGAGGGTGCTGGGCACTGCCCAGGCTCCCCAGGGATGGGCACAGCCCCAGAGCTCCAGGAGGGGTTGGACAGCGCTCCAGGGATGCCCAGGGTGGGATTTTGGGGTGTCTGTGCAGGGCTGGGGTTGGATCAGTGATCCCTGTGGATCCCTCTCAGCCCAGGACATTCCATGATGCTCTAACAGGGACCCCATCCCTGCAGCTCCAAAATGCCACAGTTATTCCTCACCCCGGAGGCCCCTTTGGAGCAGCATTTGGATTAAATATTCCGGAGTGTTCGGCGCACAAAATCTTTTTATTTCCTGTCATTATCTCGGTACAATCACGAGCACCTCTTTTATTATTTTTATAGATGTGCTCATCAGCTGTAGCTTTTCCCACCCCAGTGGGAATTTCCCTGCCCTGAAAAGCTGAACCTCACACTGTCTGGTAGAAACTGAAGTTTTTTTCCCCGGCTGGTGAGTGCAGCACCAGCATCTCCCCATTACAAGAGCTCTGCTGGGGGAAATATTACAAACCAAAATCTGCTGGAACAACCCATTGGGGTGAGTTTGTGCCTCCCTGGAAACTCCCACAGGTGTCTCAGCTGGGACATGGCCGTGAACAGAAATAAAGGAATAAATGCACAATAAAAGGGCCTTGCTTGCAACTTGAACTTGTGCTTTGCAAGGCAGAAAATCTCTTTTTATACATTTTGCCATAAAACCGACCTAAGTCGAATGTTTATCTGTAGCATGAAGGGATTTTTGTTATCAGTCTTTAGCTGGAGGAGGAACCCCACATTTACAGTGGAAGCAGCCCCTTTTTTTCCTTTTTATTTCCACATCAGGTAGATTTTTTTTCCTGAGACATTTTTGCATTAGGCTCTGTATAAACTGGATTAATTTGGGATCAATCCTTGCTGTGTTTGTGCTGGGATCAGTCCTCAAACCTGAGGCTGTTTGCTTTGTTTTCATCCATTAATTTTACACACAGGAAGGTCCAAAGTGTGAATAATTCCACAAAATAGACCTGTAAAGGACTTGCAGCTCTGTCAGGGCTCTATGACAGAGTCACTGCAGACAAACCACCTTCTTCTAAAAAACTTGAACTAAAGAGAAGCATTTTTGATCTGTACAGGAGCTGTGCCCCAAAGTGTCATTTATCCAGCTCGGTGTCACAGTGCAGTGACACTGAAATGTGCTCTGGGCTGGGAGGAGGAAGGTGAGCAAGACAAATTATTGGGGTTATAGGATATTTAACTCCCCCCCAGATGGGGCTGGGGAAAGACAAACGCAGAGTTTTCATGTTCTTTCCCTCTCACAGTTTATAAATAGCAAATCTGCAATTTCCTGCTGTCCCCCAGGGCAGCTGTGCCAGTGGCAAAGGGACTCAGGACTCAGCCCTGGTGCCACATCCTCACCTCCCCTGCCCCACGCTCTGCTTCAGCTGGGCCTTAATAGCTCTGCCTTTCTCAAATTTCCCCCTTCTTCCATCACCACCTGACCTGGGTTTTCATTTTAAGCCTTTTCTCCATAATCCAGCCCAGAAAATGGGCAAGTTTAGCTCTGGGCAGGTGAGGATGGGGAATCCAAGAGCTGAACTCTGTTCTGAGGGGGGAATGAAACAAAGCAAAGAGGATTTAATTTAATTTCCTCTCTGCAGCAGGTGGAACGAGGCTGCCTGCCTAAAATTCCAATGCTCCCCTCCATGGAGCCCCACCTTCCTCTTTAGGTTTTCCCTTTATCTGGCAAGACTTCATCTCTCCAGAGAAGTAAGCAAATGCAATTTTTTTATTTTGTCTTCATAAGTGTTTCAGATATCCTGGAGCTGCTCATTCTGGGAGAAGACAGGTTTTCTCTTCACAATTACTGAATGTGCTGAAGGGAAGTGAAGGAATAAACAGGGATGAAATTTAAACTTCCAGGGGTGCCCAGGGCCTGCCCTCCCTCGGGGATGTGCAGCCCGAAACCACCCCTCAGCTGGCAAATCTCTGCAGAAAAAACCTTCTGAAAGGTTAAATATTGAGAAAAAGGACTTTGGGACATGCTGGCCTGTCCTTTTTGGGTGCATTTACCAGTCAGGGAGTAAGGAATATTTAAAAATGTCACACACAGGCAGAGAAATCAATAGCAGTGATGGAATGACTCTGATGGAACCCAGAACAGACTAAAAAATTCATGTTTTTAACCCCAACTTTCACAGCAGAGGCAGCTACAATGCCAGATAACACTGAAATTCAGGAAGGAAGATGGAGGGGCCAGGATGCAGCTTTGTGTGTGAATAAAACCATAATCTGGGGTGTTAGTGAGGGGATTTCTCTCCTGCCCTGCAATGGTTCTGCTCAGGGAGTGCTCAGAGCTCAGATTTTAGCTGAGGTCATAAAACCTCTTCCTTGTAGCGATTCCCTGGCTGAATAAAGCCTGGAAGAAGAAAGGACTGAGCTCTGCCCTCAGTGCCACCCTTATCCTGCTGTGGGGTCCATTTTAGGCTCATTTCCTCCTTGGAAGTTGTGAGGGCCTTGGATTCTCTCCAAAGCCTGCACTCCCAAGGTTTTCCCCAGCTGCAGTCCCAGTTTGCCCCCGTGGGTTCCCAGTCTCCCTCCACTGCAACCACCAAGTCCACGTCCAGATCCCCCCAGTTCCACCCTGAGCTCTCCTTTCAGCCTTCTGCAGTCAGGACCAGGGGGAATGGGGGTGTTTGGTCATCCAGGACATGAACCACACGTGACTTCGGCCTTTGAATAGGTTTAAAATGGGAATTTGAGCTCTAGAGGACATGGGTTCGCTTTTGCTGTGAACCTGGATGGAGCCAAACCCACCCAAACGAGCTCCAGCACCTTCCAGCTTCTCAAAGTGCCATGCTGGAAGGGATCTTCGAGGGTGGAGGGGAAAGGAAAAGTTATTAAAAGCAGGAGAGCTCTCAAGGACCCCAACTTTTTGTTTCGTTCTTATGAAGAAGCTCTGAACCCAACCGGGAAAAAGCACTGGGAGTAATTATCCAAAATGGGTGGCATAAACCCAAGCAGAAAGTAATACATCAGTTTTAAAGCTGCTCATCTCAAACTGTGAGTTAGATTTATTTGCCCTGCATTTGGGAGCAAATATTAATGAAAGGGCGAAGGCAGCTTATGGCTCTTTCAGTTCTTTCATTTCCCACTAGATGTCTCCGGTGGAAAAACTAATTAGGAGTGTTCTTGATTTAATTTGGGAAAAAAATTGGATGAAGTTTTTTTTTTTCCTAATTATTATTATTATTTCTTTTAAAGTCTTGCAGCTTAACCCTTGATCTTTCTTCAGTAACTACTTCAGCCTCAAGTATAAGAGGCTGCTTAGAAATGACTCAGTTAATGAATATTGGGGAGTTTTTATGTAATAAAGAGTTGTCCGAGAATCTTTATTCCCACCAATTCTTTGGCTGGTATCAGAGCTGGAGAGAAGTTACATACTCAGGAATGGGTGAAACCTCCCTGGATTTTTAAATTTATCCCTCTACTGGCAATGTGTGTTTGAGCTTGGCTCTCCTCTTGCAGTTTCTCTTTCAAGAGCAAAACAAAATTTTTATAAAACAAAATTCTGTGTGAATCTGCAGAAATGGTTTCTTTTGTCTCGCTGTGTGTTAAAATTTACGGGGCTTTCAGTGGATACAGGGATATACCCACATGGCTCTGGCTGCAGAATTGAGGCTTCAGCCTAGAAAAGAGCCCAATTTCCTTGGCCTTCTCCTGTTTTCTGTGGTTAGGAAGCCTTTAGAAGGTGGAGTGGCACTTTGGGAACAGTGGTTTGATACTGGGGAGTCGCTGACCTGATCACACTTCATTCCAAACAAGCTTGGTTGGGTTTTCCTTCCGTTTTAAGCCTGGCTCTTGGTATAAACAGTGTGGTATCTTTACCTGCTGAGTATTTCACTGAAAGAATTCAAGACTTTGTGTTTGGAGCGAGCAAAAATCCATCTCCACTCCTGGCACTTTGGAGCAGAAGAATGAATTCCAAATGTCAGGAATTCCAGTTGTCAGGCTGGACTAAGGCACAGGGAGCTCCTTCAGTGAGTTGTGAATTTGCTTTTCCTTTGTCTTTTCCCAGCCCAAGATCTGTCAGCCTGGACCAGGTGGGACATTTGTCCCTTGGCTTTGGCCTGGACTGATGGTTTGGGGTTTTAGGGAAGATCGAGGTGTATTTTGGAAATTCTTTGTTGAGACATTTGCAGGACAGACATCCCAGTAAATCCAGGGATCCCTGGCACAGCAGGAGTGTCGGGATACAGACATGGAGAATGGTTTAAATAAAAACTATGAGTAATAATAATATTAATAATAATAATAACAATAATAATAATTTAAAAAGCAAACAAAGCCCCCACTGCCAGTCACCATAAGAAAAGGTGTTCCCTGGGAAATGAATAATTGCCCTCTATGGACTGCACAGCATCTGCTAGTGCATCCTGCTGCCATTGCCTTTTAAAAATGGTGACTGCAATTATTGCTTTGCAAGGAAAAGCATCAAAAATTGGGCTTAAAGGTACAACAACAACCTAAACTGAGAAGTCTTTGTAGCTGTTACCTAAATACAGGCTGGCGATGAATGGCAGAAAAAAGTGAACAAAGAATTCTTCTCCCCAGAGAACCACAAATCTTCTTTGGTGAATTAATGACAATGAACCACAATCAAATGTTTCCAAGGAGACAATGACATTTTTCTTTATTTTATCCCTTTATTTTACCCTGGTGTTCTTCCTGCTGGGTGCTGGGATGCACTTTGTGGGGAGTGAATGTTCTGTGGTCCATTTTGTGTTAAACATCTCAAAGATCATTTCCCAAAATGCTCAGGGAAAATTCTTGATATTCCATTTAATTTAATAGTCCTAAATTTCATCTCTCTGAGTTCAAGCTGTGTATTATTCTGAGTTTAAACTGGGTAATGTTTGTGAGCAGTTAATGTCACTGAATGTGCTCTAACAAATATTTCAAATTTTAAATGAATTTTTCCATTTGTGTTTGCTTGGGGTTTAAAATCTGGCTGCTTAGAGGGGAGTGGAGTTCCTAAAAAGTCTGGTCTTTCCCATTTAATGGCTTCACTGTTTGTGCAAATATGAAATGAGGGAGGTGACTCCTTCCAATCCACCTTAGGACATCAAAGGCTCCTTAATTCAGTGAAGCACCTGGGCTGGTGGCTGCACTCTTGAAGTGTTGAGACCAATCTGATTTATTTTGCCTTTTGGCAGCATTTTTTAACGCCGGCTTGGAGCTGCACTGGCAGTGCTTAGGTTGTTTGGGGCACAGGCAAACCAGGCTCTGATCTGCCTGGAGAGGCCTCACCTGAGCTGGGTGAGGTGTGGGAGTACAGGAAATCCCAGGGCATTGGGCTGGGACAGAAGGAAAACACCAGTGACTTACAGCCAGGGTGGACTCTGCACTGCAGGATGGAGCTGGGACATGAGGAACCTCAGGGGACAGAGCTGGGACACGAGGAACCTCAGGGGACAGAGCTGGGCTGGGTACAGAGTGCAGGTTGTGGACTCGGAGTGGTTTGGCTTGGAGGGAACCTTAAATCCCATCCAGTGCCACCCCAGCCATGGGCAGGGACACCTCCCACTGTCCCAGGGTGCTCCAAGCCCTGTCCTTGGACACTTCCAGGGATGGAGCAGCCACAGCTTCTCTGGGAATTCCATTCCGGCCCCTCCCCACCCTCCCAGGGAGGAATTTCTCCCCAATATCCCATCCAACCCTGCCCTCTGGCAGTTTAAAACCATCGCCCCCTGTCCTGTTACTCTCTGTCCCTATCAAAAGTCCCTCTTCCTCCTTTTTAGCAGCCCCTGATTTGTTCCCTGGGCAGTTTTGGGGTTTGTTTTGCTGATTAAACAGCCCAAAAACCAAGGAACCAAACCACCAGCATGAGCCATCCTTCCGCTTCCCTTTCTTCAACTTCCTTTCACTTCTCTTTCTTGTACAATTTATTGCCTTTCGAACTGGGCCCTGTCCTCCAGTTTGGCCAGTCAGTCCCAGTCCCAGCACTGGAGCTGTGCTGCCGGGGAAGGGGAGGGCCCCGGGTGCCTCCGCAGCCCCACGGGCCCCCAGGCCTGGCAGGAGGCTGAGGGCACCATTCTAATTAGATAATAGAATAATTTCCTATGCAATTGGAAGTGCTGCAGGGGGAAGAGAGGATTGGGGGTGTTTGGGAAAGTGGGTTGTAATTACCCGAGCTGGAATTTGGCCAGGACATGGGGGTTACTCTTGCGGAGAGCACCGGGGGAGCTCCAACCAACACCACGAGTCGGGATCTCAGTCAAATTCTGATTTAGGAGACGCAGCTCGCACAGCCTGGTGCCCGCTCAGAGCACCCCAGCAGCACTGAGCAGAGCCACCAGAAAAAGCCACAAGCAATTTTCCACGATAGAGGTGAAGAGGTAATAGAGGGGGACTGGGAATGGTTTTTATTCTGCCCCAAATCATCCTTGACATTTTCTGCCATGCTTTCCCTGTGAAACAAAAAATATTTGATGGTGTGGGAGCTGAAATTTGAAGTCTGGTGGCTAAAATCATCTGATGGTTACATGAGGGACCTCAAAAATTGTGACTTTGGCTCCGCTTTCTGTGGAAGATGAGCTGTGAGACTTGATAGAAACCCCCAGCCTAAAATCCAAGCCTTGATCAGGCTGAGCAGCCCAGAAATTTGAATTTTCAGAATATGTTGGTGTCAGTAAGGGAGGCTCTGACTTCTACTCTCCAAAAAAAAGGACCTCTCTTATTTTCATCTTTACTGCTAGTCAGGAAGATATATACTCCCCAAATAATAGCAGTTTCCTTGTGCTGGAGTTATAGTGGCTTTGTCATACAATAAACAGCACCCTGTCATAAGTCTGGGATAAAAAATGGCCTGACATTTCTTTAAAAGTAAAGAGAAACACCACTGCAGCGATGACCTCTGGGCAAGGGCACAGATGTTTTGCATGGCGGGGGAAACTGTGGTTCCAGGCTTATCCACGAGGATATATTGCTCGCTTTTCACAAAGAGTTTTCCTGAGAAATTACAGTACATTAAAAAAGAGAGCCCCCGGCTCAGCCCTTCAGTGCTCATTTTTTAAGTGATACAAAGCAGAAAAAAAGGGGCAGGGCGGGTTGGTGACTTCTTGTTCTCCCTTCCGTTCACTCACTTTGCAATTTTTTTTGAAAAGTTAAGTCCTTCATGGTCCAAACCGGATGGAATTTTGAAGAATAAAATGGAGGAAGTTTGGAATTCAGCACAAGTCTGGAGAATTCCCTGAATGTTTGGATATTTATCAGGACATCTGCAGGAATTGAGTGGGGCATCTTGCCGTGGTGGTTTATTTAGTGGATTTCTTGTTTTTCCAGCATGTGGGAAATCAACTGGTGGGATTCAGTGCCACCATCCAGCCCTGAAGTGCTCTTTGGGGTGTGCTGTCCTGGCTGAAAGGTTGGAGTTGGTGTAAATGGATTTCCACCACTCATCACTGCTCAGGGAGGGCAATTTAATGTCATGCTGATGGCTCCAGTGGTGAATTTGACCCTGGGTGCCCAGATATTGATGCATCATCACCGAGGAACTTGCTGGGGTCACCAAAACCCATTTCCCTGGGGATTTTCAGCTTCCCTGCTCCATTCCCCTGGGGCTCTGTGCAGGTGGGCTCCTGCTCCTGTGTCAGCTGGGGCTGAGGCTCACAGAACTCCCTGAGCTCGGGGGATTGGGAACACTCTGCTGATTTCCCAGCTGGAAATGTTCCTGGACACTTCAAGCACGTGGAACTCAGCGTGCCAGGAATCCTCCAGTCCCCTCTGGCAGGGCGAGGATTCAGAGTGATGGATTGAAGCTGAAATAGCTGTGACAATTCCCTTTTGAAACTGCCTAATTTAGGTATGAGGGTAATCCAAAACCTGGGCTGATTAATCTTAATATGATGAGCTGGAAACTCCGTCGGTTCAACCCATGCTCTGTGGAGATTTGGAGATCTCCAAAGCCAGAAGCTAGAGCTGAGCTCAGGAGCCCTTTTCCCAGGCTGGAGCCCACAAATAGTGGCAGCTGGGAGAGAACTGGCTAAGAATGAAGACTTTTGGTGACTTCCGCAGGTTGCCACGGCTGTTTCCCCATGTTTCTCCAAGGAACACCTTCAGCTTTAGTGCTTCCACTTCCAGCCCCACACTTGGGGTGGTTCCCTGATGTGACAGCACAGATTCTTTCCCATGGGAATTTTTCCCTTCTACTAGAGTTTACTAAATATAAAAGAAGTTCCACGTTACTGAGAGTGGCTTTTGGAAACAGGCGGTCAGACGCCTGGGCCCAATCAATCCTGGGGGTGGATGATTGTTAGCCACACTGAATAGCCCTCTCGCGTGTATATAAATCTGTTATTAATTAAATAAATTCATTCAGCATTCTCTCAAGATTCGTGTGTCCCCTAGCTCCGCTATCGGTTCAACAGCGACACCCTGCCTTGTAGGGTCTGTGTTTGAAGAAGAAAAGTTGATTTGTGCATACACTAAGAAGCTTTTCTTCCCCAAACAGCACCTCAAGAAATGTTGTGGAGGACACAGGAAGCACAAAGAATGTTGGATTCAGTTTTTTCCCCAAGATCATACAGCAAAACCAGGAAAGAACACAGTTCCAGGGATTTTGCTCCAGTGTTTTATGTGTCAGACCAGGTTTTTTCAGGTGTTTCCAGCCTGGTGGCAGAGAAAGGTGACCAAAGCCCAGCCTCTGCTGACCATGGTGTTCCTTGGTGAGCCCTCCCTTGGAATTTGGCAGGATATTTGCGAGTAAGGAACTCAGGATGTCCTGGGAGAGCCGCTTTGATCCTGGTCCAGCACCGACCACTGCTCTCTGGACCTGTCCCCACTGCTTATCAGACCCAATTTTATCAGTTTTATCGGTTTATCAGAACCATTTCTGACTGGCTTTGCTGTCAAATAACAGAATTTTAGTTACCATGTGGGACCAGTAAAGCTCATAACGCCAAACTCATCTGTCACAATTTAACGTGGGATGCCCTCCCTAGCGGGGTGGAAAATAGTCATCCCCATTGCCTGTTTTTTCTTTAAATGTTTTTCCTTTAAGTTATTTTAGTGTGTTTTTTATTTTAATGATTTTTAAATGAAGATTTTTCTATGGTTTTGGGGCTCCCTTCTTTGATTTGATCTAAATGTGAATGAATCTCTCTGTTGGAATTTATATCAGTGCTTGACTCATGGTATCTTCCATATCTTCCTCAATCTTTATGTTTCTAATGTGCTATCATTGATTTTTTTATCTTTTTGTGCTGGCACCAAAATTCAGAAGATTTTTTTTTAAATTAGGGTGTTAATAATAGTTAACTTCTAGTAGGAGTCTCCACTTGGGAGGTTCACAGAGGTTAGTAAGTTAAGATCAAAGTATCAGTTGTAATTTCTCCTGTGGGGAAACTGAGGCAGGGAGACTTTTCGGGCTCATCTGGCAGGTGATGTGAATGTCTGAACTATTTTTATTGGCAGACTCTGAACCAATCTGTGATTTAACCCAAAATCCATGAATCTCCAGGGGTGAGATTGGGAACAACAACTCCTCCAGGTCCAGTTTCTGCTTCCCTCTCTCACTGTTGTGAACTGGGGACTCAAAAAGGGGCACAAACCCTCCCATTTTTCAGAATTAGCACAGCTTGGCATTGAAAAAATGACATTAAACACTTTCATCCCTGGGTAACCTGGGAGAGGAAGGGCCAGGAGGGAACTTGGATCACACTGTTCATGACAAAAGAAAACTTTTATCTTTCCCAATGAGCGTTAATTTAGTGTCCTTTAAAATGTCTCAGTTCAGGTTTTCACCCCTTGACCACGGCTTGATCCATGAAATTGCAGAGCAAACCCTTTGTTTGCCATTTGGCACAAGTTTCATCTGCTTTCCCCTTCTCTTTCATCTCCCAGCCAGTTCTTCAAACTAATTAAAGGAACTTAGACTTGACCCAGGCTGTCCTTTCACTGAATTTTTCAGTCAACAGGAAAAAAAAAAAAATCCCTTTATCTGAAAAGCAAACATCAAGCAGCTGATAACACAGTGGAATAGGAGTTCAGAGATAATCCAAAGGGAAAGATACTGAGTTTGGCTGAGAAGGGCATTTTGGGCCTTTCCTCGGAGCTGGGATCTCCGTGTATATTTTTCATCCACGAGATGGCAACAACCAGCCACCTACAGAGCCCTCCAAGCATGAATTCGGGCTTCCCCCTTTATCTCGGGCACTTTCTGGGAAGGTTGAGCACAGAGTGACCTTTGCTGCCTCGGCTTCTGTGGAGAAATGTCTGAGCCGTGTCCGAGGTGCTGCCTTTGTTTAAAGAGACCCTGCCAGGGTGTTGTACGTCTGTCACTGCCAGCCCCGGGGAAGCTCTCCAGCGGAACAGATCTTCTGAAAGGCATTTTATCCGCCCTGCACACGCGGGGTTGTTTGGGAAGGGCTGCTGTGCCATGTGCTGAGGGAAAGGCTGTGATGAGGATGTGGCCTTGGGTGTGGCTCTGGGCCCAGCCTCCATTTCCCACCTGCGAAAGTGGGATGCTCAAAATTAATTTTTGTGAAATAGCGAGAAAAGCTGCAATGTCCAGGGAAGGGAACGGAGCTGGGGAAGGGGCTGGAGCCCCAGGAGAGGCTGAGGGGGCTGGGGAAGGGGCTCAGCCTGGAGAAAAGGAGGCTCAGGGGGGCCCTTGTGGCTCTGCACAACTCCCTGACAGGAGGGGGCAGCCGGGGGGGTCAGGCTCTGCTCCCAGGGCACAGGGACAGGAGGAGAGGGAACGGCCTCAGGCTGGGCCAGGGGAGGCTCAGGGTGGACATCAGCAGGAATTTCCCCGTGGAAAGGGTGGTCAGGCCTTGGAACTGCCCAGGGAGGTCTGGAGTCCCCATCCCTGGAGGTGTCCCAGGAAGGCCTGGAGGTGACACTCAGGGCTCTGGGCTGGGGGCAAGGCGGGGATCAATCACAGCTTGGACTAAATGGTCTTTGAGGGTTTCTCCAACCTCAATAATTCCATGATTCTGTGATTCCATAATGTTGCTGTATGAGGAAGACGACTGAGCATGTGCTGGGGATGTTTTTGTTTGCTTTGTGTTTCAGAAGCTGTGTGAAGGGAATTTAAAGGCCTGACTGGCTGCAAGATGTGGTGGGGTGGCAAAATACTCGAGACTTGTGTATCCCTGAGAATCCAAAGCAGTGTGAGGAGCACCTTCCCCGCAACTGCCCTGGCAGGAATTTCTCTATTGAGGCACAAACACCTTTCCAAGATGTTCTACCACAAGAGCCAAGGGGGTATCTTCAGTTTTTCCTTCAGGTGAACTCGAGCATTTTCAGTGTAGGCCTGACACCATCACCTCTCATTCCTTGATCTATACAAGTCCAGGCTAGAAATGGGAATCCTGCCCCTTTCTACAAATATTTTTCATCTGAGGGAACCTTGTGCCTTTTCCCGTGTGTGGATTAAGTTGTGTATTATCACTTTAAAACCAACAGGGTGGAGCCTTCAATAATTAGATTGGAGAGTGCCCAGGGACACCACAAATGAATGTTCATTGAAAGATGGGCTGGATATTTAAACTGAATGCACACCGCTGGTGATGTTGCTCCTCACCACGAAGCCCAAGGCTGCTCACCTTGTGCAGGGAAGTCGTGTGCAGTTCCAGGTGCTGTTGGTATTTTAACCAATTCTGGAGACTCCTCAAAACTGAACACAGGGCCTAGCGGAGGGAACGTGTGTTCAAACCACTTTGAACAATTAAAAAGTGAGTAAATCTATCAAACCAACCCATTCAGTGTGGTGAACTCTGCAGTGTTTGGTGTGAACACCATGGGCAGGGACACTTTCCACTATCCCAGGTGGCTCCAAGTCCCATCCAACCTCGCCTTGGGCACTTCCAGGGATCCAGGGCAGCCACAGCTTCTCTGGGAATTCCATCCCAGCCCCTCATCACCCTCACAGGGAAGAATTTCTTCCCAATATCCCATCTAAACACACTCTCTTTCAGTTTAAAGCCATCCCCCGTTGTCCTGTTACTCCATCCCTTGTAAATAATCTCTAGGAAAAGAAAAATAATAACAAAAACTAAGAAACAGTTAAATCCTATGTTTGACATCACTTTTTTTTTCCCTTTGTGCCTCAGATTCTCGTCTTGAAAAGCTGCTGTGGTTTTATTTTCCCTTCCCTTCAAAGTTCTCTGGGATTTGCTGGTGAAGAGTCCGAAGTTTATCTCTGATGCTCCGAATGTTCCTTTTGGGAAGGAGGAAGCCCTTGACATCTGGCCCGAATCTCCATTGCTCTGTAAAGATGCTTGGATCCTGAATTAAAGCTGTCAGGCTCTTGGAATTGTGCAGTAGAATCTGCACTTTGCAGCTGGACTCTGTGAGGGGATTTTTGGAATCCTAGGAAAGGCCTGGATTGAATATTTGGTCTTGGTCTTTAGCTGGTAGAGGTTGAGGATGGTGTTTTAAGGTCCAGCAGTTCAGGGGGTGTTTTATTTGCTCAATAGTGGAGCAGAGCACTGTTCTGGCAGAGTTTTCATTTGAGAACCTAAAACATGGCCGTGATTTGAGGCCTGGGACAGTGTTTTGGGGTGGGGAGGAGGGGAAAAGAATGGAATAAGGTATCCAGAGCACCCTGAGCTATGGAAAGGAAGCTCTGGCATTTGGGTGCAGATTTATCCCCCACCCTCTGCTGGGTCTGCAGGCACAGACGGGGATTTGTTGGCGTTGCCCAGGTAGCACCGGGAAGTGTGAGATGGTGGAACATATGGGCTGCAATATCACGGCATGGTAGGCTGTGTGAGGCAGGCAGCAGCTAAGAAAATATCCCTGGTTTTGTCAGTTTAAATACATGCTGGCGGAGGCAAAACATTTGGATTAGGAAAAGAAAAAATGTGAAAATGCTCCACAGTGCATGTCTTGAAGAGATTCCTCCCCCCTTCCCAAGTCATGTTGTGTTTCTGTGACTCCAATTAAGAACAAAAAAACCCCAAGAGAAACTCAGAAATGTTTGTTGGTCTAAAGAACAGCTCCAGTGCAAGAAAGTAAATGAAGGTTTTGGGGAAGGGAAGTCAATGAAAGACTTCATTGCCAGAATAAATTTCAGGGAGTAAATGAAGGGTCTGGTTGTGAAGGATCATGAACCCTTTCTACACTGTCCATGGCACCAAAGGAGAGCATCTGAGGGCAAAAACACTTTGCAAATACTATAATATATATAATATTTATGGTTCTGATTCAAAATGCAGTGATTTAAAGGGTAGAGATTTTATGATTTTAAACATAACAATAATTTTTAATTTTGTTTAAGGGGCTGGTCCTGCATTGGTGCCATCAGTGGGAAGATGCAATTCCAGCCCTATTTGTTCTCCCTGCTTTTTTGCTGAACCAAACTCCAGCTCTTGTCACTCCTTTGGAGAATTTGGCTTCAAATGCCTTTTGCATTATTGTAACCGACAAGTCTAAGACACTGCCTAATGTTAATGCTGCTCATTGCTGCCAATTATAATCAGAGCTAGTCAAAATAAACAAATTAAACAAATAAACATGTCAAAACATCTCAGTCCTAGAGAAAATAAGCCAAGTCTGAGCCCTCTCAGCGCTGCAGCGGGACCGATGTGCTGCGTGTTGTGAAATGCTCCATCAGGTTTTCCACCTTTTTTGGGGGGAGAGGGAAGAAAAGTTGGGTCAGTTTAGAGTTACGGCCGAGTTCTGCCCTGCTCAGAAGGCTGCAACTGAAGCCAAATGAAACCCAAATGTTCCTTCTGCTCCTTCACCCACCCTAATGATCATCTGCTGTATGTTTTAAATGGTTTTTAGTCTTTGGGTTTTTTGGTTGGTTTTTTTTTTGTGTGCTTGAGTGATTCTTTGCTGTCAGAGTGCCAAGATGCTAAATCATCATAGGGGTTGGACAAGATGCAGGTGAAAATATCCCAAATGTGGCTATGCACATCAATATAAAACATGCTGCTGCTGGGACCATCCCAAATGGTAAATACAGTGCAATTTAAATTAAAAGCACCCCAGGTTTAACAGAAAAATATATCAAATACACAAAACATATTTTTGCTGCACAGAGGGAACATCACAGCCTGGATTTGCTGAGAATTGGTGGTAATGGGAGGAGGGGGTATTTTTTTTTTAAGTGGTGTGCTAACCTTAAAAATCTGTTGTGAGGTTAAAGGAAAAAGCTGTCGCTTTAGACAGGTGGTTCTTGTAAAGAGGTGATCTTTTAAAGTGCACTCTTAGCATGTCAGAGTCTGGGCAGAGATAAAGCTATAACACAGGTGAGTGCTGGGACTCTTCTGGTGTCTGTCACAGGGCTTTAAAATCCTGTTCAGAACTTGCATTTGGAGAGGGAATCGCTTTTTTTTTTTTTTAATACAAGACACATGCAGCAAATACCTGCTACAAATGGAAATGAACCCTGGAAATGCAAAGCACAGAAAGCACGGCCTTGCTTTTACACACCTTGGGATCTCCCTCGTGGTGGAGGGGGATCAAAGGACCCACTGGTGGTGGGAGTGTGCCTGGATTTCTCGGGAAGGGGCCATTGTCTGTTGGAAAAGGCTGTGATCCCACTGAGATCAGGCATTCCACGTTCTCCAAGGGCATGGAGGTGTGAGATGGAGAGAGAGAAACGTCCTCGAGGAGCCACCACAGAGCTGCTCAACAAATCCTTCAGATTCGTTCAAACCTGGAATAAAGCTGGGCAAACAGCAGTGTCCTGCTGAAGGAAAACCCAAGTAACTTCTTTGAGCTTGGAGAGAGTGTGAATTCCCCACAAAAACACACCGGATTCACAACTCTTCCTCTTCTCCCTCCCTTCCTTTCCTTCCCCCCATTATGTTTTTAAAGCGTGCAGGGGCTGGGGGAGCAAAGGAGCCCCGTGCCTTTGAAATGCTGTTTGCTGCAGACAGTGCAGAGAATCTCGGTTATTAACAGCCTCTCACAAGACAGTTATTTTTGGAGTGGCCTCTGAGGAGGCAACCTCTTGGAATCGAGCTCATTTATTCTGCGTTTCACTGTCCTGCCATTTCCTGCAGAGAGAGGGGAAAAGTGAAACCACATGTTTGGAGGAGCGAGCGTAGGAAACCCCACCGAAGACAAATGACTGCTCCTCTCCCCTGGCAATTAGTCAGGGCTGGGCTGGGTGCCAGCCCAGGTGTTCCTGACTGTGTATAAATTTGCCAAAGAACAATGAAAATAGCAGCTGATTGTGCTGACAGATTCTTCTGGTAATTTCCTGTTGTTTGGCATCTTCAGGTTACTTTCCCACAATTATGGGTCCTGATGAAGTCCTGGGCCTTCAAATCCACTTTTTTTCACTGGAAACAAAGTAATTGTGTACGTGTGGACCAACCCTGTCCTGCTCTCCAGCCCCTGCCTTTCCTCCTCGCTCCCAGATGTTTTAATTTAATTCGTTTTGCAAAATACATATTTTAATGAGTCTGAATTAAAAAAACCACCAAAAACCAAAAAAAACCACCCCAAAAACTCTTTGCACCTGCATCATATAGAATTTCTTGGCAGTCCCACTGTGGATTTTGCCAGGATTCCTGCTTGTTCTGTCACCTAAACCTGCCACTTAGAGGATTTTCCTCTGGTGCCTTCTGTTATCTTCTTGATTGGGGCTGGTCAAGGAGCACTCGTGGATGGAGCCGAGTCTTGGGCTGGTTGTGGGCTGGGGAGGGAGATTTGGCAGCTGAAGGTGCTGGAAAGGTGGTGTTAAAAGTGAGGGTGTCCCCAGGGCTGACTCTGGGTCTGAGGGAGAAACGGCTCACTCCGAAAACCACAAGTTTTAGCATCAGGAGAGAAAGGAGGGAAGACAGACTTTACAGGGATCTTAAAGCTCTGTGCAATCCAGGCTGTCAGGAAGTTATAAATACTCGTCTTGGTTTCTTGAACAACTGGAGGGGGTTATTTTTTGAGCTGGAGCAGAGCTGGATGGGCACCAGGGGACATCAGCCCCGGGTCCGTGGTCTCGTTCCTTCACGGAGAATCCCAAGGAGAGGGAGCGTAGGACACGGGGTGTTGGAGCAGTGTCTGACAGAGAGGGGAGAGTCTGTCCAGCTCTGCTCTGAGCATTCCCTGCCAGTTCAGTTATTCCTACATGATCACTTCTAAGGGTGACCCTGAGTTCTCAAAATTTTTTTTTAATACAGTTTAAATGTGCATTTTGGCAAGATCTGACTTGTGTGATTTGAAATGAATAAATGTCCTGCCTTGGCTAGAAAATTTTCAACCTTTCTGTTGTCCTTAAAGGGAGGAATTTTTGTGTTACTTGTGGGACAGGTGAATTGGAACTGAGGTTGATTAAAACCACCCCCCTTCTTAACTCTTTCTCAGAAAATTGCTGGTTTAACTGAGTTAAATTTCTGCCTGCCCTTAAAAAAGCCAAAACTCCCCAAAAACCGCCAGCTAGAAATCTCAGGTAGATTCTCTGAGTCGGGTTCCTTTGGAGGAAGGGAAGGATTACCATTTCTGCAGGCTGAAGACCTTTTCTTTTCTCCTCTTTGCAGCTCCCAGTGCTCTGGCACTAAAGGAATTGTTGAGGAATTGTGTCCAGTATCCCAAAGAGTTCCCTCCTTTGAGGCCACTCATGCAAACAGCTCACAAAGCACCTTCTGCCTCACTCCACCATCCGTGCCACTGTGAAATTCCTTGGGAGAGATCTCTGTTCCTTCCAGAAGGTCCCTGCTTGTGCTGGCAGCCTTTGCAGGGACCATCACAGCTCCCTCAGCGATAATGGCTGTTACCAAGGAATGTCCCACGTGGATTAGGAAAAGCAGGGAAATAATGCTGTGAAACTCCCCCCTCCCCTCACCCTCTGGTTTGCATCAGAAAACTGTTTTTGGTGGAAATCTTCTCCCAGCTGGAGTGTCGCCTTCTGTTCAGATCCCTAAAATTAGACTGAGAATCTTCTCTCACTTCAACAAATCTGTGCTGTCTGCCTGACAGGAATTATCCTTCTGGAGCAGAGATGGGCAGCCTCGAGGAGTTCTCTGAGGATGGAAAGCCCAGTCGTGGTCCTTGGGCTGCTGGGTGAAGAGGGAGAACATGTGGGAAGTGCAGGAGGGCTGAAAATGCTTCTCCCAGGGGTGGGGTTTGCTGGCCATGGTGTGAATCCACCTTTCAGGGTCTGTTCCAGGGTTTTGGCTCTGGGGGGCTGCTGGCTCTCAACCCACTCAGTCTGATTCAAAGCCTGCTGAAGGCAATTAGAACCTTGGTGCTAATTATTATATAATCATGGGATGGTTTGAGTTGGAAGGGACCCTAAAGACCACTGGGTGGGATTTAAGGTCCCTTCAACCCAAACCATCTCTTGATTCTGTGGTTTCTGTTCCAAACCTCCTGTTGGTGAACCCTCCCTGCCTTTCCTCCCTGTTTCCTAGGAGCTCCTGTTTTCCAGGACCCCATCCCAGTGCTCATCCAGCTCTTACTGGCCACCAGCTCCTGTGTGTATTTACGGTTTCCCAAACACTTTAAACACTGTTGGGTTCTGCCCGAGCTGGTGCAGAGAACTGGAACAGGCGTCTCTCAGGATCTGCTCCTGCTTCTTTTACAAGCTTCACACATGACTCTGGACAGCCCTGTGCCTCCATTTCATGGTTGGAAAAGACCTTTAAGATCATCACGTCCAACTGTGAGCCTGACACCACCATGGTCACCATTAAAACACCATTAAAAAATCCTCAAGTGCCACTTCCAGGCTTGGTGACTCCACCACTGCTCAGGGCAGCCCACTCCAATGCTTCAGAACAATTTTCACAACAGAAATTTCTTAATCTCTAATCTAAACCTTCCCTGGCCCAACCTGAGCCCGTTTCCTCTATCTCTGGCACAGAAACAGGACCTCTGTCCCAAACACTGCTTCAAAATGTCCAGAACAAAGAGATTGGTGCCAGAGCTGAGCACTGCTTTATTCCAATTAAATGAGAACAGAGATGTTTAAGGCTTGATTTTGGTCTGGTTTGTGACTTAATTCTGTGCCTGTTGGCTTTAAGCTGACAAAAGGTGCAGAATAGGTCATAAAGTCACCCCTGGTACCAAACCTGAGAATTTCTTGTGAAAAGAAACCCCTGGAGCAGGTGGTCGGCAGAACTGAGGGCTGGAGCAGCAGCAGGGCCCTGGGTGAGCCCGTGCTGGAGGTGTCGTTTCACCTCCCAAAGACCTCCCCCAGCCAAGCCCTGCAGCAGCTGAGGAGGTGACATGGCCTTTACAAGGCTTTTACTTGCACCAACTGGGATTTTTATTCTGGTTTTAATTCAGTGAAAAAACGCTGCTTTCAGGATGTCCCTGTGCAGCCCGAGGAATTTGATCAGCCAGTTCCCCATAAAGTGGAGGCAACTGGAATCTAAACCCTGGTGGCTGCAGTAAAAATTAGTGTTGGGGGCTTGGTCTTGTTAGATAACAACACTGCTGCACTGGGATGTGGGGTAAAGGAGCTGAGCAGGGCCCTTTGTTCAAATAAACTCCCTGGTTCCTGAGAGGTTTTCTGGGTTTAAATCCCACTAGGCATTGTAATACTGAAAAACACCCAGGCCTTCCCCAACAACAGCGGGCTGGGGAGCGAAAGTGAAGTTTTCTCTCAGAAAAGTAGCTTAAAAGAGCTTTTGTATTAAAAAAAAAAAAAAAAAAAGAAACCAAACTTTTTGATTAGGCTTTGCATAAAGCACAGCATCCTAGCAGAGAGTCCACTTGTGTTTCTAGAAAAAATAGGGACAATTCATGTACTCGTATTAGCTAAGGAGGATAATACATTATAATTCCTGATTATCATGAAATTCTGGAATGGGTTGGGTTGCAAGGACCTTAAAGTCCATCCAGTGCCACCCCTGCCCTGGGCAGGGACACCTCCCACTGTCCCAGGTTGCTGCTGGCCTCGGCCAACCTGGCCTGGGACACTTGGAAAAAAAAGATTTTTCTTGCTATTGCAAGAACTGCATTGAATTTTTGGGAAGAGTGGGGATGGGAGAACTCACTGGAAGTTACATTCCTTTATTTGGGATAAGTCTGTTAATGTCTTTCACCCATAGTAAGTCAGATTGTTTAGGAAACAAACAAAACGTTTAAAAATGGTGAAAACAACCATTTTCCCCCCTCAGACCCATAAGAATTTCCATCCCAGGTCTGCTTCTTTCAGTGGTAGAATTTCTTACATAATTTTCATTGGTGTCGTGGAAATAAACTCCAAAATCCCCCAAAATTCACGTCCTGGAAATGAGATGTTTTCAAGGTGTGGTTGCAACTTCTGAATGTTTTGAAACAACTTTTCCTGAAGAGATCCATGTCAAATATATTACATAAAATGTCTGTTAAATTACCATAGGGATCCTTCTGGATTTGTCCTTGTAAGAAAGATCAGGCTCTTCCCTCCCCTGTTTGTGTGTTAACGTTCTTCCAGTAACTTTCAGCCTCGGGCTTGTGACCTTTGAACACAAACTCAACAATTAATGATTTTCTCCTCTTTTTTCAAGCCAGTGCCTGCGTTTCTTCAAGTCACTTATCATGTGTCACATGACAAATGAGCTTCTGGAGCACTGAAACTTCTAAGAATATTATTTTTCTTCTTTTTCACTCTGCTCTGTCTGAAAAACAGCTCAGTGCCTCTTAGTCTTGGGCAGAAAGCTGAGGTAGAGGAAATCCTTCAGGCTACAGTGAGTGCCTTTAACTGTGCAGTGGCCTTTAGGTGTCATTTCACCTCTGATGCACCTTTTTAGCTGATGCTTAAGAAGGTGATTATTTTATTGGTTAATGAAGGCTGGAAAAGGCCTCCAACTTCATCCATTCAGTCTTTGACCAAACCCCACCATGCCCAGTAAGTCACTTTGGGAAGTGCCATGTCCAGGAGTTCCTTGGACACCTCCAGGGATGGGGACTCCAAACCTCCCTGGGCAGCCCCTTCCAATGTTTAACAACCCTTTTCCATGAAGAAATTCCTCCTGATGTCCAACCTGAACCTCTCCTGGCTCAATTTGAGGTTATTTCTCTGTGTACTACCATTAGTTGGCTGTGAACCTCAATAAAGAATGTTTATTCTTGTACTTCCAGCACTGGTTTCCTGGGGTCCAGCCTTCCATGAGCAGGGCAGCTGCTGGCAGTGGCCTGTCCCCTGTGGGAGGGGTCGGGAGACGGATGAGGGACGTCAGGCAAGGAGCAGGTGGAGTGTTTGATGTTTGTCCTGGTGTCTGTGATGCCTTTTTCCTGGGCTTAGGAATGAAAAGCCAGACATGGTGGGAGGTTGGAGGGTTGAGGGTGAATTACCTCAGTATTTTAATAGGATCTTGTTCTGATACATCACATCACGAAGCCCACCATGCATGCATGCTCCTCTCCTCTTCTCTTCTTCTTCTCCTCTTCTCTTCTTCTTCTCCTCTTCTCTTCTTCTTCTCCTCTCCTCTCCTCTCCTCTCCTCTCCTCTCCTCTCCTCCACCCCACTCACACACACGACTTACAGACCTGATCTCCCCAGGGGTCCATAAATTTACAGAACATATTCTGCTAAAGGGGCCAGGGCTCCTCAAGACAGCAGAATGTTTGGTCTCCCGGCTCTGCAGGACCTTGGAACTGTGCTGAGTTATCAGACTTACAGAATTCCAAGTGTGCATGCTGATACTTGTGGATACACAGAACTGTGTGAAAGGGAGAGAAAAGAAAAAGCAAAAAATCCTCTTGTCATCATCCGTGCCCGCTGGCAGGTGGCAGCTCCTGCAGGACACTGCAGTGGTGGGGTCCCAGCTGGATTTGCAGCCTGAGGTATGTCCATCCAGCTCTAGGAGAATTCATGGAATCGTGGAATGGTTTGGGTCGGAAGGGACCTTAAAACTCATTCAGTTCCAACCCCAGCACCTTCCGTTGTCCCAGGTAGCTCCAAGCCCTGTCCAGTCTGGCCTTGGACACTTCCAGGGATCCAGGGGCAGCCACAGCTTCTCTGGGAATTCCATTCCAGCCCCTCCCCACCCTCATAGGGAGGAATTTCTCTCTGTAAGTTCAGTAGTGCCTCACTGCAATCCAGGAAAGCACAAACCACGTGGGCGCTGGAGAACTTGTGAACCTTTTCCTGGGTGTGGACACTGGACCTGTCTGCTGGTGCAAAGATTTTGGATTTTCCCTGCCTTTCCCCTTGGCTGGAATGCCCCGACCTGCTCTGTGTTTGTGCAGTTTTGCTGTGGTTTCACCCCAGGGCTGAACTTCAGTCAAGCGCTGAGGTTCCCTCTGAAACACTTCAGGACTCCATTAGGGATGAAAAACCAAGATTGATGTTATATTAATGGAAAATCTGGGAGCTAAGTTTTATTTCCAAAGTGAAAAATCTGACTGTAGGCAGATCTGTTCCAGGGCTGTCCAGTTTGACTTATCTGAAAGGGAATCACTTATCAGCCAGGCAGGTGTTTTTCACTGGATTTCACTCTGAGTCCCTGAAAATCATTACTCGTGACTGGAAATCTTGTTCCTGTGTTTTAAATTTTCCTTTCCCCCTATTTTTCTGGGGTTTTTTGGGGTTTTTTTTCTCCCCTTCCTCTCAGTTTCTGAAGCTGAGCAGCCAAATGTTGGGAATTACTGGTCTCTCGGAGACACGAAAGATTTTCAAACGATTTTCATGTTTTTTGGAACAGTTTACATTTGGCTGATCTCTTTTAGTAGGAATTCTTGGATTTCCCGCCCCCTCTGGCCCTTTTTCTCTTTGCAGTTATGAAAACCAGGTTTAGCTGCCTTGGGGGGGAGGGAGAGGAGCTGAGGAAAGTGAGGCTGCGAAGCAGAAGATGAATTTATTCTGACTTTATCTTTATTTCATTCTCCCCAGTTAAATTCTACGCTGCTTCTCCGTGGCCAGCTGGTTTGAATCGTTCCAAGAGAACACTATTTATTAAGTGTCTGTTTCAGGCAGTGTCAAATCCTTCAGCTCCTGCTCTATTCTCCATTGTAAGCAGGAACATCAGTAGCCCAGGTGGGCTTTGAATAGCTTTGGAAAGCAGGGAGGTGAGAATCTATTTATTACTGACTGTAGATCTCAGTAGACAGAGACTCCAATTAAGGCAGGAAGCTGACACACTTTGCCAACTCCTTGCAAGCAGAGGATGCAAAATGAGGGAATAAAAAATTAAATAAAATACTCCAAACTTCTCTGCGTTCTCTCCCGCAGCCTGGAACTGTAATTCCTCTGTGCTTTGCTTTTTTTGTTGCCTCCTTTTGTGCAGAATGTATGCAAAAAAGCAGTGGGGGAGGTTTTTTTGGGCTTCCAGAGCACAGGTGATGCTCGGTGGTGGAAAAGTCCATGAACCTTCAAATTCTTTTGCTACGGGACTCGATCCCCCTTTATCCCTGTGCCTGTAAATTAATTTACACTTCTGAAACTGATAATTGACATTGTTGTAACTCCACTGTAACTTAAGATCACAGTCAGACCTACAGTGATCTCATTTTTAGAGCATCAAATAGCATTTTATGTTCCTATTTAGCCAATATCTGCATTCGAATCCACAGAAGTCTAAAATATCAAAAGGCAGATTATTGATTGTAGCAACAAAAGTGTGGATTGTAAATACACTGAAGAGCAGGAGGAAAGTAAAAAAATAAATAAAAATTTGCTGATTTGTACTTGTGTCTGCTGACATCTAATTCAGAGATCACAGAATCTGCAGCAGCTCTGGTAATTCCTGATTTCCTTCTCACAAATCCCAGTTCAGCCATCAGGAGTATCAGCCCAAGGTAGTTCCTGTAATCTCATTTAAAACAATTTGATTGCTAGAAATAAAGCTTTTTAAAAATAAATTATTCTTTTGTGTAATGCAGATATAACTGGAATTTCCACATTTGACATATCTGCTTTCATGCTAAGGCTGGTTAAATCTAGAAGTTATTTTCATGCTCATTTTTATGGCAACTTTGATTTTTCTATAGCATTTCCCCCTCTGTTAAACTGCTTTGAAAACAAAGCAGAATAAAACAGGGAAAGAAAAAAAAAGAAATAGAAAAAAACCCACCCATCATCAAAATTTCCAACTCTGGATGTTTTCCAGTAAACTATTCCTGAATGAAAACAGAGTTCTGTCTTCAGTGTAACCTTGGCTCTAATGGAGATAAATCCGAGCTTTCAGTTACTCCACAGAAATCTTTAAAGGAGAGGGGGAAACCCCAAAGAAAAGAATGATCCTGCTCATTAGCATTTATTTAACAGCTCAGGAGGAGTTTGTGTCTGCTGAAGCACAAAGTGCAGCTGCTGGAGCTCGAGGAGGAAAAACTCTCCGTGTACTTTTTTATTCTCTTTTTTTCTGGAAAACTCGTAGGGCTGTAAATTATTTGCATTAAGCCCCAACCCTGCATTCTGGTGCAGTACAAAATAGTTTTTATTTCTTCTCCCTACCTCCTTCCAGTTCCTCCAAAAAGCCTTTTCTTCAATCAAAAATAAATTCAAGATGCTGCATTAGGACATTTTTTGAAGCCTTTTCCCACCTCTGCACTTGGGTAGTTCCTTTCTGCACCTGCTGTTCAAACATTATTTCAAGGATAAGTCCTTGGCTCGGGATTTGAAGCTTTCCCAAGCTTTGAAATGCCTCAAATTCGGTTACAATTTTTTTCTGCCATTGGCGTCAATCTGTGAAATAAATACATTAAAATATTGAAAGCTGTAGAAAGAGTGACATGAAAATAAAAGAATCGGGGGGTCATGGAATGGTTTGGGTTTGAAGGGACCTTAAAGATCATCCAGTCCCAACCCCAACACCTCCCACTGTCCCAGGGTGCTCCAGCCTGGCCTTGAACACTTCCAGGGATCCAGGGGCAGCCACAGCTCCTCTGGGAATCCCATCCCAGCCCCTCCCCACCCTCACAGGGAGGAATTTTTTCCACCTATCTGACCAAAATTTCCCCTCTTTCAAAGAAATTCACAGAAAGAGTGACAGGGGCTGAGTAAAACAGATGCTGATTTTTTATTTTTATTTTTTTTATTTTTTTTTTTTGAGGCATTTAAATAACTTCTGATACTTCCAACTGGTATTGATAACATTGGGAATTATTATCTTTTCAAGCACACTGCAGACAGTTTTCGGTCAGTTTATGGGGTGACTGCACTGAAGTCACTGGAGCTGCAGCTGCAGGGTTTAGGCGGGGATTGACTTTGCTCTGCAGAGTAACGTGTAACCTGAATTGGAGGCACTTAAAGGACTCCTGACTCCCAGAAACTCCTGTGAGAGCTGGAAAGGAGCCCACTGGGTTCACTGGGAATTCTCTCTGTGACAAATCCCAGCTGGATCTGTTTGAGCATCACTTGAGGGCCAAACATTTTAATGCAGCCCCTTTTGGGGGTGTTTTGCTAAGGGAGAGCTGCTGTGGTCCAGCACCACAACAATCCAGGAATTATTGAAACCCAGCAGCACACGAAGAGGACTTCACTGCTCACACCCATCTCCTCCACTTGACATTTGTGCACCCTTGTGTCATCCTGCAGCATATCCTCTTCAGATTAACAGCAATCCGTCATTAATCCATCTGAATCATACTTTCCCCCTCCCCCCCTCAACAGAAAGAGACAGAAAACATCTGCATATTGAGTAATATTAGCTGCAGTTTGTGTCTCAAGTGAGCCTAACTGACAACCCTCATTTGTTATGACTGTGGAGGCTTAATTGGGTTGACGTAGAGTTTGGACTTTATGAAAGGAGGAACAGTTTGAAAATCCTTCCCCCCTCCAAAAAAAAAAAAACCAAAAAACACAACAAACCACTTTTAGAGAGGGAAAGAGCAGGAGGAGGAGTAGGGGAGGAAAGAGAAAAAGACTAAATGTGTAAAATAACAACGCTGAGATGTCCTGGTAGGGCCCAAACATTCAGGAGGTGTTTTAATAACAATGCTTAAATGAGAGATTAGTTATTAAGCCATATGGTTTGGATTACAGCTCTCATCTTTTGTTTCCTGCTTATGCTGTCAGGCATTAATGTGATTGTTTGGATTCTTTAATGCCTTCATGCATCATTCCTCCCCGTGCATTAGGATAATAACTTTGGTCCTCCAAAGGGCAGCGCTGCCGTTCATTACTCCTCTGGTTTTTGGCTGACCAGGGACGTGGAAACGACTTGGAAAATATTCCATGTTCCAACATTTCTGGAGCCAATGTGGGGAGATCATCCAGGGAACCTGAAGGGTGAAAAGCTCCCGTTGTCACTGTGCTGGTGCCACTCATGTCATGCCTCTCCCAGGGCAGGGTAAAGCCCTCCTGCTCCAAGGGAATGGGGTTTGGGCTCAGCTCTGCACCAGCTTAAAGGTGGTTCTTCATGGAACTTCGGGAAAATAATGTGCTCCATTGGAATTTCTTACTGTCTGGGCAAGGGACTGCATCTGTGTGTGTGCAGAGCGTGGTTTTATATTAAACTACATCTTTTATTCATTAATAGAAGTCACTTTTTGGGTGAATCACAGCAGTAACCACCCACCAGCAGGGGCTGGCTCTGATCTGCTGGTGTTTGAAGTGCTCCATGAAGCTGGAATTTACAGAGCATTCACAAAGCTCTGCTTCCCAGCCCTTTCCCCAGGTGACAGCTGGGATTTCCAGTAAAATGGGCATCTCTGAGGTTGGGAATTGTCCATATTGGTCACCCTTCACAGCATAAGACTTTCAATGCATCCAAGCAGAGTCAATTGTGGAGCTGCTTTCATAAGGAAGAGTTTCTTTTTTTGCTATTCTAATAAATCAGAGCAGCAGTGAAACAGGCAGCTTTATTTTGCAGGGTCTGCTGTGAAGGCTTGACCTTGAAATGATAAAGTTTTGATAAATTATAAGGGTTTTGATGAAATGATTAATTTTAAGTGTATGCGGACAGAGCAAACAGGCAAAACAGACGCATACAAAACACCAAATCATAAACCATCCTCAGCAACTGGGACTTGAAAAAAATCAACACATTTTCTTCAGGGCCATTTGGACGTGTTTTTCTGATGGGGTTATTCACCTATTTCCTTTCTGAAAATTTCTTTTCTGCAATTTCCCATGGAAAGCTAAAGCTCCACGTGCCACCAGCCAAGGCACTGGGGCTCAACGAGGCAGCGAGTCACGGGTGAAATGTGTGAAATCGCTCAGCAATCCAGGGGGATGGCAAGTGGTGCATCAGTGTGAGATTATTGCCGTTCTCTGGTCACCCCAATTTATCCAGCAGCAAGAGCAAAGGCAGCAAGGGTGGAAGGAGGATGAAAGGTGTGACGGGCTGCTCGCAACATTCCAACGACCGCAGAGCGCCGGGGAGCCTGCTCAGTATTCCACACGTCACTGGGACACTCCTGCGATGGGGCTGCACTGGAGGAAGTGTCAATATGAAAGACAAACCAACGGTTTAAGTACAGGAAATACCCAGCAGTATTGTCACACAGCCTGGAATTTAAACACACAACACTTCCCGGGCTGGGAAGGGCCAGGAGCAGAGTTCTCGGGAGGTGGAGGTGGGAGAGGTGTTCACCCAGGTGGTTATCCAGAGATCGTTGGGTCTGGGTGTTTTGGGACAGAGGGTGTTGAGGATTTTTGCTTTTTTTTGTCCTCACAGGATGTTTCTGGTGTATCCCCAAGCAAATTGGGTGTGTTGTGTGCAGGAATGCAACAGACTCAGAGACCCTTGAAGGAACTGAAGCTGAAGAATTCAGCCTGGGGAACAGAAGATGAGCCTGGGGCAGAAAATACAAAGCATTGCTGGGCTCAGCTCAAAGGAAAAAAATGTGGATTCCTGTATTTTGTTGTATCGGAGTTGAAATTTCCTGTTGCTTGGCTGAACAATATCCTTTCACACAGAGCAGCAGAGGTGAAAATGCTTTTAGAGAAGTCCAGAAGTCATTGAGGAGAATCCATGTTGCCTCCTTCCCCTTGAGCCTGACTTAGAACTCAGCAGCCCTTTCCCAAGGAATGTCTGTGCTGATCCTTCCAGTGGTTGTACAAAATCTGCGGTGTATGAGGGGGGAAAAAATCACCATAACTGAAAAAATCTCTCTTTTTTTTTTAATGATGGAAATAATTCAGCAAATCCTGATGTGATACACAAGTGTCATCTCCAAAGCCAAGGAAGGTAGGTAGGAAGGTCTCTCTCAGACAGAGTTGTCTGAATTCTCTTCAGGCTGCTCAGGATTACAGGAGGAGAAGCTGGGATTTGGGAGGGGAGAGGGTGAAGGCAGCCCCAGAAGCACAAGCTGAAGGAGTTTTCCATTGGGAATAAGGACTTGCTCCCCTCTCCAGCCCTTCCCCACAGCCCCTGAGCTCTGCAGAGCACGTCATTCCCCCAAAGCTCCGCATCCTTCACACCCCTGTATGGGTTTAGACTAAATTTGGAGAGGGGACTTCTAAAAGAATCTCCTTCAGAAGAGCAGATTTCAGCAGCCTTTCCCCCCAAACCAGTTCGGGAAGAACTTTTTTTGAGAAAAGCAGAAAAAACTATTTATTTACTAAAAAAAATGAATAATATTAAATAAATGGAACCTCTAGTTGTTTTGAAGAGTCAATGAGTGAGAGAAATTTCTCTTTGGCTGCGGCTCAGTCTGGTTCAGTCCCTCCAGAGCTCAGGCCCGGTGCCCAGGCCCGGCATGCTGCTGGTGGGGGGACCCCAGGCAGGTGTCCTGATGTTCTGGACCAGAGAGGTGCTGAACAAATCCCAGAAAAAGGAACCACAGTCTGTAAAATTCTTCTTGCTTCAGCTAATGAGGAAAAAGAAACCAAAGGATAAACTCCCTGTCTCGTGCTCCCTGCCAGAAACCGAGAAAAAGAGACTCTCAGATCACAAAACTCTCCCCTTGTCTCTCCACTGTCCTGCTACTGGAGTCAAAAATATGTGAACAAAACCAAAACCTGTGCCGGCTCTCTCTGACTGAATTAAAGGGGCAAAAACTCATTTCTGAGCACAGCAGATGATATGGAATACACAGCATAAAATACATTACATCAAATCACTCTAGGACAACCCCCAAATTCAAAACCCTGCACGGTGGGGGGGATTAAAGGCTCCCTCCCCTGAAAACGCAGACCTGGCTGCCTGAAGGAACAGCTCCATCCCGTGGGATGTGGGGTGTGGGATGAGTTTGGGGTGGGTTTGCTCCATGCTGAGCTTTGAGGCATCTCCCACACTGCCCGTGGCTGGCTGAGCCCCCCAAGAGGAGCACTCGGGCTCTGGTGGCTGCTGAATTAAACAATGAGGAATATATGCCAGCTCTTTCCATTTGATTATTAATAGGTTCTGTGTCTCGTGCTCCGAGGGGATTGTCCTTGCTTTGGAATTGCTGCCGGGGAAGCATTCAAGCATTCAGTGCCCGTAAATGGAGAAAAATGGGGAAGGAGAGCAGAGGGTTTCAGGGTGGAGTGTGGCTGCAGAAATGCGAGACTTTGCAGAAACAGGGATGCTCTGGTTTCCAGGAACTTGGGTGAAATGCTCAGGGTCCAGGAATTTGGTTTAAATGCTCAGGGTCTTTGTAAATCGAGCACTATCTGCAAATCCTGTGATTTCCTGATACCACGAGCAATTCCTGGAGCTGGAGCATCTGTGCCTTCGTGGGACACTCCACTGTGAAATTCCTTGTTTAGAGGAGCAGGTTCAGGGTGATATTGCACCAAGACAGGACTAAATATTTTTTCTTCTTCCCAAATTTCCAGTGACTTGTGAATGTGGGTAATATTTGTGAATGTAGATGTGAATTTTGAGCTCCTCATTCACTCGAAATCCTCGGTTTCCAGTAAATCCTTTAGGGTTTGAAAATCTCAGCTTTGTGGTGGTTGTTGCCCCAGAAGTTCCTGGTGGTTTAACAAATAATTATATGCTCATGTTAAAATCACTGCAGTTTCAGTGTTTAAAAGGCTGATTTCAGTCCACCTTTACCTTTTCTAATGGAGTTATGGGATAATTTGGGTTGAAAGGATGTGTGGAGGTCATTGCTCCAATCCCCCACTCCAAGCTGGGCCACTTTCGAGTTAGATCATGTTGTTCACAGCCAATAAACAGGTTTAGACCAAAGGAAAATTAACCAGGCACAAACCTCAAATGGGTGGAAATTTGAAAGTGCTCATGTGCTCCTTTTTAAACAGGGTTTTTTGAGATTAAATTCCATTGTCTCTCACAGTTTGGGGGTGTTTTTTGCCCCAATTTTTGAATTTTTAACTCAACCATTTTGGAACCCAAAAATTCACTTTCTTTGGAAAATGGAACACAGGCTCCCAATCTACACACAGACTTCAACTTCACATTAATGAGGCGATTTCCTTCAATTAAATTGTTGAAATTCCTCACATGAGCATGGCCACAATCTCTGGATGATGGTTCCAAGTTATCAGATAAACAGGGGAAATCTGAGCTGATGAGTTTTCGGTGGTTTCAAATCTTGAATGAAGAGTGGAAAGGGGTAAAGGGATTTAGGACTGGCTTTATGGTTTTCCAAGGTGTTCTTGCACAATTTTCTCATGGCCACACCCATGCAGGAAATCCTGGCAGGTGTAGCAGTAATTTCGTTTGCTCTGGTGTTGTGTAAATAGGGATATTTGGGATATTTGCATGCACGGGATTCGTGTGAACGTGTGAAGTTTTTATGGGTTTGATTTGCACTGGAGGGTTTGATTTGCACTGGAAACCCAAACATTTGGGCTCACTGATTCTGGTGGGTCCCTCCCAGCTGAGCAGAGTCTGTGATTTACATCCAGCTGATTGTTCACGTTCACTTAAATTTGCTGTGTTGGGCACCCATGGGCTGACTGACCCCAAACCGGGCAATTCCTGATATTCCGTCGGAAACCCAGTGACACCTCACAGACCAGGCAACCCAACGAGTTAATTAAGGAAGAATTGTCTATGATTCCATCTCACCTTATACTTCCACCCCCACCCCTGTGCAGTGGAGCTGCCTCTTGCCCCCCGTGCCAGGATGATTAATGGGGGGAGCACAACGAGGTCAATTAGCTGGGTCAGTTTGGAGCTGAGAGGTGCAGAGTGTTTCTTTATTGAACGCTGCATTCACACTCCAGCCCCTGACCTGGGCTCCAGTGATTTATTACAGGGGCAGTGTTTTGATCACTTACCTTCAGTACCTCGCCTTGGCTCCAGAAATCAGCTTTTCACTGTCAATTAGAGGCTGGGGAAAGAGATCCGTTCAAAATCCAAAACGTGAGCCCTGAGAAAAGGGGATGGGGAGCCTGAGGATGCTTTTCAAAACTGTAAGTAACAAAGAAATTAGATTGGGTTCTCTCTATCTCAGAGAGAGAAAAAAAATCATCCACAGCTGAAATTTGGCAGCATTTGTCCCCACTGAGCTGAAGCAGAGGAACCAAATCTGTCCCAACAAATTTGGAAGAGCTACCAGGGCAAAAACCCGGCACTTAACATTTATATGGGTTTGTGGTGGAAGTCGCAGGAGAACAACGTCCTGCTGTTCTTGAAGGGTTAAAAAGCTCTCCTATGTGTGGAGAAGGTGTTTGTTAATGAATTTGTGCAGTTATGAGGCATCTTCCACCAGAGGATGCTGAACTGAAGCTTTTGATGATGGAGCTGGGGAAACAAATCACTGCTGCTCCTCCTTGGAGTGGTTAAACTGGGATAGGCAGGGGTAGGTTGGGGGAAAAGAGGAACTGAGGCACCAGGCAAAGTCTTTGGGGTCTTGTTTGGGGTTTTTGGGGGATGTTGATTTGTTTTGAGGTTTTTTTGCGGTTGCAGGGTTGTTTTTTTGTTGGTGGTTTTGGGGATTTTTTTTGGGTTTTGTTTTTTGGTAGGGTTTTTTGGAGGATTTATTTGGTTGGTTGGTTGGTTTGTTTTGGTTTGGTTTGGGTTTGTTTTGTTTTTTGTTTTGGTTTGGGTTTTTTTGTTTGTTTGGGGATTTTTGTAGCCCAAATTTCTATTTTTGTTTCTTTATTACCTCAATCAGCATCTCAGCCCTTTGCCTCATGCTCTCATCCTTTGATTTATGAAATATTTCCTTTTTCCTGTTGTGAGGCACCTGCAAAGTGTGGGCAGAGTCTTTCCTGTGTCCCAGAACAAAATAACCCCAACATCACTAAAAACACAGATTAAAGATGCCATTTACCTGAACTTCCTCAAAGATTTCTCAAGCACAGTAAAAACCATTCAGATTCATCTGAGATGTAACACAGGAGTAAAATTCTCTCAGCTCTGGACAAGTAATTTTATATTTCAAGACACAACAGTGTGATTCCCCCTGTATCTTCATGGCATTTAATGGTGAATTATTTCCTCTTCTAGACTTCTCTTAAGCTTTTACTGCTGCTGAAGGATTTAAAATACGATCATATGAGGAAGGAAAACGTATTTAAGACTTCACCTGTCCTTGTAGATTTTGGAGTGATTTCCATGGCATCCTCTTTTATTCCTATAGACTGCAGTTGACTCAGTGCCTATTAATTTTTATAAGACTCTCTCCGTCAGGCTTTGTAAGGCAGAGACAGATATTTAGTCCCTGGCCTGGTAAATTTTAATGACAATTTTGCATGCTTGACTTAACTCCTATTTTTCGTGTCCCCGTCGTGCCTCTCCCTCACCTTGTTCTTTTAGGGCTCAATTCTTGCCTTTCGAGGCTGATCCAAGAACACATTTCAGCATCTTCTCCATCTCAGATTTAACAGCGAGGGTTTTCCCAAGGTGAGTTGGTCCCCAAATCTCTCTGAATTCCAGAGGGAGCTGAATCCCAACCACCCTCCTTGCCTTCCACGTCAGAACTGTAACACAGGGGCTGAAAGAGCTGGAAAACAGGAGGAGAAAATGTCTCTTGGCACTGCTTGAAACCTTCTGGATGTTGTGTTAAATCCCACACACTGAAATAGCGGGAAAGGAGGTGATTTCCCACAATTTTCTGTACAAATAAAAATATAATGAAACAATGATAGTTTTTTTTTTCTCCTGCTCACTGTAAACAGCCTGCCTGGGGAGAATGAGGAAGATTCTTATGCCAGAACTTGTCTTCCCACAGACCAACCAGCAGAAATGTGACCCCCAGTTTCTGGTTCCACAGTTAAACAGATCCCATCACTGCCTTGTGGCACTGGGAGTCAGCTCCTGCCCTGGAGTGTGGCTGGTGAGTTGTGTATCAATGAGAGGATTAATACAGACCTTGGAGAAGCAGGATCTGGTCACAAACTGATCCAAAATTCAATGAATTGGCCTCATCTGTTCAACTCTTTTTGCCTCAGAGGTGACCTGAAACAGTAGAAAAATTACAAATCTTTCCTAACAGCCAAATGCCTTGGGCTGTACCAGTGTCCAGACAGGTTTGTCCTTCCAGTGGTAGCTGGAAAACCCGAGACAGCTCAATCCCTCCAGGCCATGGACTCCTCCTGCCTGGGAGCTGGGAATCTCCAATTCCAGGGCTGCTTCCACACCCAGCTCGTGGCTCTGGGAAGGTGCTTTTCCCCTCTCTGTGTTTCACTCCCCTCTCTTGCTCTTTATTTATTCCCAGAAGCCCAGAATGATTTGGGAAGCAACCCCGAAGTCCAGCTCATTCCAAGCCCTGTGGTGTTGCCTGATCAGAGCCTCACAGTCTGGCTGCAGTGGGAGATTTGATTCCTAGGAGGATTTTAGGAACGGAGTAGAAGTAAAGCCTGAGTTGTTTCCATCTCTTTGGAGTTATTTACTGCCTGAGTTGTAAAACACAGTCCTAGGCTTCCAGATAATCTCGTGTAATTGCTCTGCAAATAAAACTGCTGGTTTTCCTTTCCAAAGAGCAGCTTGCAAGCCAAAATCTCAAATTATTAATCTATTTGTCCCCATTGGAGGCAAGATTAGCTTGACAGAATGCTCCCCAAGCCCCTGGGTGCCCTCAGGACCTGGCTCTACCTGGTTTTCTCCTGTGAATGTTTACTTGGGAATGGTGCTGCAACCACAGCTTCTCATATTGGGAATGAAAACCACTGGAAATCAATAAAAAAACCCCACCCAAATAGTAAATAATACCTTAATGAATTTTCCATTTCGTGACATTGCTACAGAATTTCATTGAGGATTGGATCCAAACCATTGCATTCCCCAGGACACCCTGCAAGCCCCATCCTTGAAATAACCCAAGGAAATGATCTGATTTAAATCCTGGAGTGTTTCAAGGTGTATTTATAGAGGTCCCTTTTGGCTTTCTCCCCAGTAATCACTATAAAACTTTCCCTGAAGGGAACATGAATATATGTAAACCTTGGTGGGAGTAGGAAAATAAAAATAGAGCCATGAACCAAATTTGCAGCAAATATCAACTCTTTCAACTCTCTTCAAGATGAATAAAGCAGCTGAAGAGCTGCTTCTCTGTTCAGGAAAAAAAGGCTTCCATCCTTTTCTGAGTTGCTTTTGCAGAGCTGTAAATGAATTTGGGGTTTACCCCTTGTTTTCTGAGTAGCCCAAATAAATTCATCTCTTTTCTTTGTGTTGGCACAGAGCAGGGTTGTGGTGGCTCCAGCGATGCCTGAACATCGATTGTGGCCTTGTTTTAATATGGAACCCCTGACTGGGGTGATTGGGAATCCCTGACTGGGATGATTGGGAATTCCTGACTGGGGTGATTGGGAATCTCTGACTGGGATGATTGGGAATCTCTGACTGGGATGATTGGGAAGCCCAGACTGGGGTGGTGATCAGGACCAGGCATTGTGACCCCAGTGCTGAAGCGGTGACACGGACCCTGCCCTGATCCCCTCACCCAGGGCTGCTCTCTCCACAGAAATCTCGATTTGAGGCTGGAGAACAGAGATTTTCCATTCTGGGGACACCATTCCGGCTCCTGGTGTTGTCCAGCCCTCCCAATAAAGGCAGGGCAGATTCCGTGGGATGAATGGGATCAGATGGAATTCCAGCCCTGCTCTCGCTCCCTGTTAAGGCTTTTTCTGTGCCTTCAGTCACTCCCCCTTCTTCCCATATTAACCTGCTTCTATTTTTCAGCAAAAATTTCAGATTTCAAGGCTCCTTTCAGCCTTAAAATAATTCCACAAGCAAACAGAAGCTGCTAATGCTACCAGAGAAGAAGGTTTTCTTTCTTTCATTCTGATGTTGATAATGATGATGATGATTATTATTATTATTATTTGGAAGAAGGTGGTGAAAAAGGGAGAATTTGTCATTGCTGTATAATTTAAAATTGCACAGCCTACAGCCCACAAAACAGAGCATGTAATTACACACTTACTAGAGGTAACAGCAGTGCTGATAATTATTCTTTACACAGGAGAATCTCGCTGATATCCCAGAGTCGGAAAGTGGGAACTACAATATCTTTAATACCATCCTTGGAGACCCTCATAAGCAGAGGAGAAGTATGAGGAGGCACACAGGGTCCAGAGCAATATCTTCATCGTGCTGGAATGTCAGGGGCTTTGCTACAGCACAAATCAATAGATCCAAGTACATTTTTTTTTATTTTTTTTTTTAAGGTACAATATTTTTTTCTATGACCCAACCTCGGGAAAGGGCCGTGAAGGACGAGGAGCAGCCCTGGGATGAAACAAACAGTTTTGAGTGGAAGCCATGGTGGTTTAGGGGAAGAGTGAGCTGAGATTTATTCATTTATTTATTTATTTTTAAGGTATGTTCTGCTGCAGGAGTTTTTAACCATTTCAAGGCTGTAACCTTAATATTTCTCAGACATTAAACCCCCAATTATTTCTCAGCCAATTTTTTAAACTATTATTTTATATTCCTCTCTCTTGCTGTTCTCTCTCAGCCTTTTTTTAGAATTTTTGTCCCCTTGATTTAAAAAATTCAGATTTCATCTTACCTTTGGCATTTCTCTTGGTGCTTCCCAATCTGAGCTAGAAAAACACCTGCTGGAGAATCTTCCCCATCCTTAATTTTTTTTTTTCAGTAATTCATTGAAATCAGAGTGTGGCTTTTGGGCTAAATATCCTCGCCTTTATTTCTTCTGAGTGATGTTTTATTTTGCAAGCAATTAATTTGATTTTTAAGGAATGAAATTCTATTTACTCCCCAAACTTTCCCATGTTTTACCAGTTTGCTTTTTCCCAACTGGTGCAAAATGATGGGGAATTCACCTGTCAATGGTGAATATTAATGGAGGGAGGCTCTAAATTAATGTGTTTCTGTAGAGATGTGGGTTATAAAACAGAAAAAAAACCTGGTGGCACCTCATTTTCCTGTGCTGTGGGGTCCAATTAGGCTGAAGGTGTCTGACAGGGTCCTCTGGGCTGCTCTAACTTAAGCCATCAAGTCAGGTCTGGTGTGGCTGCCCAAGGTGAGCTGATCCTGCTCCTCCTGGATGGTCCCAGCTCCAATCTGGGTCACGGTCACAGGGAGGCAACGGGAATAAGGATGAGCATGGAGCACCTGGAGAGGCGTCAGGGGACAGAAAGTTAATTAAAAAAAAAATCTGCTCTCCATATCCCTGATAACAAATGAAAAACGACATCAAGGTCTCAGCAGTCGGTTTAAAGGGGAAATGGAACCGTCCACGCTCCACCTCAGCACGCGGCCAGAGCTGGGAACACCTGAGGGTGAAACCAGGTTTTTCCCTCTGAAAGGGGCTCCCCAACAGCCTCTAGAATGGACTTCCCAATATCCTGGACACCCCTAAACGTGTGGGTGTGGCTCTGGAGGACGGGGTTTAGGGGGGAACACGTGGCGGTGCCGGGTTGATGTTTGGATTTGATGAATTTCAGAGTCTTCTCAAACCTTAATTATCCTGTGATTCCAGAGGAGGGAGATAGAATAAAGGTGGAAAACCCTGTGGGGTCCCAAGGGAGCAGCAGGAGGTGGTGGGGAGGTCTCAGGTGCTGGAAGGCAGGAATTCTCCATTCCAGGCCTGATGCCAGCTCCGTACGCTCCTGTGCCAGTGCCAGTCACCCACTCGCAGCCTGCCTCAGGGTCAGAAATTCAGCTGATGTTCAGCACAAAGTGTTTGTTTTTCTCTTTAAAAAAACCCAAATCTATCAAATTCAAGGTGTCTTGCACCAGATCTACAACAGTAAATGATTTGAAAGAGCAAAACAACAGGAGAAGGCCCAGCCTTGTAGGAATCGACTCAACTGACACTAATTTTTATTTGCTCCAAATCCTTGGCATGGATAAAAACTTAAAGTAGTTGAACATTTTGACTCTTCACACTTAATAAAGTAGGATAAATGGATCTCTGGTAAAAAATGCAACCAATGTCTTGCAAGAATTTAGGACTTTTCTTGAGCTTTATTAATAGTGATAGATCTGAAATGAATCAGGATCTTGGAAGCTGGAGCAATATATTTTAGATATATATTTTATATACGAGCTAAAACGCACTGGAGTCCCTCAGGTGATAATAGTGGATAATCAATAATCAGTTATTAATAATGGATTATTTCTCCTATAGTTTCTCCTATAATTTTAAAAAAAAAAACCTCAAAATTTCAGGTCTCTTTTAATTGGCAGAGGCCAAATTACTGCTGAAGAAATGAAGTCTCGTGGAGCAATATGGGATTGGCATTGTGTGGTTCTGTGCAAGATCCTTCTTTTCCATCAGCTGAAAACACAGGTGCAACTTCTGTTGTCATGGTTTGGTTTTTGAATGACAAAATACTGAAGAACCTCGTATTTTTCTTTGAAATGCTCCTCCGGAACACCTTGGGCCTTTTGAAGAAGTATTCAGGTGGTGCTTGGCGCTGGTTTGTGCTACCAAAATGAGAGCTGAGGCTGTGGCTGCTCTCAGCTTGGTGTTGAGCTGATAAGAGGTGTCTGGGGGCTCCTGGGCAGGTTGTGTGTGAAGGTGGGACATGGGAGGTGGCTGTGGCACAGCAGAAGGTGGCTGGTGGCTCACAGATGGGGACCTTGGTGCCCAGTGTCTGATGCCACACCCAGCACCAGCTGGGGACACCCAGGAGACATCAGAGGAATGTTGGGAGAGCCATCCCCATTGCTCTGGTGTGGAACTTCCACCTTGCTCCTGTTTCACATCTCCTGGAGCTGGAGCGGGAGGGAAAGGCCAGAACAAGTCCGTGCTGAGGGCAGGAGCTGTGACAGGCCCTTTGTCCTGGACTTCTTTGCATTCCAGAGTCACACAAGCAGCTCCACTCCAGGTCTGTCCCTTGATATTTCTCCCCTCGTCATCCTGGACCCTGTGAAGTCCCCTGATATTTCTCCCCTCATCATCCTGGACCCTGTGAAGACCCCTGCAGTTCCGTGGCTGGAGCTGATCCTTTTTTCCAGGACTTCCCTTGAAGTCTGGTGCCAAAAGCGCGGTGTCATTTCCATATTAATGCCTGCAGACATCACCGGTGGTGGTGGAGCTGATATCTCTCTTTGCTTTTGCAGCTGGATTATATCTGGTTTGTGATTCCCATGCCATACCCCTCATCATTATTATTTCACACTTCATAACATTTTGGTAACCAAAATGCTCTGGGGCTCCAAACTTATCTATTCCATTTTAGCCCAGAGGAAACTTCGCAGCCAGTTCCAACTTCTAACCCCCCAAATATGAATTTAGATTGGAAATTCTGATGGATCCTGCCTGGGATTGGCGCAGCTCTGATGGAATATTGTAAAGCACTGACTTTGTTGCACGTTGAGAGAGGGGTATTTTCTCCCCCCCTTCCTTTCTTTTGTGTAAATCTGTTTTCACCACAGGAGCACATGCTGTCTCTTCTGGCTACAGCACTACTTACTAATTCATCGATTCATCTTTAATGAGGCCCCCTGCCAATGTTTAAATAGCATTCGGAACAAAGAAAAAGGCAACATTTCCAAAACAGCTGCTTCTCCCCAATCTTGACATCTCAGCCTTTCACAATTTTTAAGTCAAAATTTAAATTTTTTTTTTGGTGCCCCCCAAAAGTTGGTAATTTATAATTTAGGTGTAGGGTTATAATTAATTGTTTGTGAGATGGAGGGGAAATAGGAAGAGATAGGAATTGAATTTAAAAAAAAAGGAGTAAAGTTTCCCCCAGGCTGTTGTGAGACATGAAACCAACACTGTGGGTTCTGTGGATCGCTCGGCATTGCAGATGGAGCAGTGGGAGAATCCTCCTTGGCAGCCAAAATCATTTGTTGTGCCTGGCAAGTTGGTCCAAGGACATGACAGCAAAGTTTCCTCTGTTCCTACAGCTTTGTTCTCCCTTGGAAATGTTCAAAAAGTGTGGGGATGTGGAGTGGAAGATGTGGTTTAGTGGTGAACGTGGTGGTATTGGGTTGAAAGTTGGATTTGATGGTCTTAGAGGTCTTTTCCAACCCTAATAATTCCATTATTTCAACAGTTCAACCCTTCTCAGAGTTGAGTTGCTCCACAAACTGCTCTCACAGAGGTTTGTGTCACCTTGGTCACTCCTGTCCATGTCCTGGTTTCTCTTTTCTCCAAAGAGCGGAGGATGATCAGAGGGATGGAGTAGCTCTGCTGTGAGGAAACGCTCCGGGAATTGAGATTGTTCAGCCTGGAGGAAAGAACCTTTGGGGTGGTCTAATTGTGGCCTTCCAGGACCTGAAGGAGCCGACAGCAAAGATGGAGAGAGAGTTTTTACAAGGGTCTGGCATGCCAGGACAGGGGGGAATGGATTCCCACTGCCACAGGGAAGGGTTAGATGGGATGTTGGGAAGAAATTCTTTCCCGTGATGGTGGTGAGGGATTGGGATGGAATTCCCAGAGCAGCTGTGGATACTCCATCCCTGGAAGTGTCCAAGGCCAGGTTGGATCAACCTGGGATAGTGGAAGGTGTCCCTGCCCATGGCAGGGAGCAGAACAAAAAGAGCTTTAAGGTCCCTTCCCAACCCAAACCATTCCAGGATTCCAGGATGCCATGAAAACCTCTGTAATGGTTTCAGACCAGGAGTCTGCTCGCCTGAGCACTGAGCTTTGAAATTCTGCCAAATCCATGTACCTCTTTCTAGGATTAACTTGGAACTTCTGGATACTTCCCAAAACAGGAGCACTTCTGACATCCAGGTGCCTCCTGTCCTTGGTTCCCCCTCTGGACTCTCTCCAGCAGCTGCACATCCTTCCAGTCCAACCCCAGCACTTCACACAGCCACGGAATGTCATCCTCGTGTTGATGGGAGATGTGAGGGTGAACTGCTTGGCTGTACCTGGGCCTGTGTGGGAGAGATCCCTGGAACTCCCCCAGAGGGTGCTGGGCACTGCCCAGGCTCCCCAGGGAATGGGAATGGATCCAGAGCTCCAGGAGCATTTGAACACCACTCCAGGGATGCCCAGGGTGGGATTTTGGGGTGTCTGTGCAGGGCCAGGGGTTGGATCAATGATCCCTGTGGGTCCCTTCCAGCTCAGGATATTCCATGATTCTGTGATTCTCTTCCCCCTTGACCATGACAGATGCAGGGAAATCAGTGAATATTTTAATAGCCACATGCCATCCAAACTGTAAGGCCAATGTTGGCAAAGGAGCCCCAGGCAGAAGAGGGGAAATCCTTGGAAAAAAGAGGATATTTTCCACTTCAATTAATGTTGCACCCAATCTGGTTCCCCAGAAGGACATTTCTACATTAAGTAACAGCAGAAGTCCTACAGCCTCAGCGTGCACATGCAACAGACTTGTCTAGAAAGAGCAACAAAACAAAATGAAGGCAGTTTGGAGGCATTTCCTGGGAAAAAGATTCATGGTTCTGTTTCCATGGAAGCGACAGCACATCCCAAGTGGCAGAGGGAGATGACAGAGCGCGGCTGGGAGAGGGAAAGTGCCATCTCCTGCCTCCCAGCAGAGCAGGGGGGCAGAGCTGGGGGGAAATGGCTTCTAAAAACGAGACAGGGAAATCTGAAAGGACACATGGACATATGGTTACGTGGGAGGTCTGGGGAGCTGGGCTGATTCTCAGCTCTGCCATAAACTTCCTGTGTCCCTTTGGGCAACTCACAGAAGACATCTTCCAGTTCCTGTGGAAATCAATAATTGATTTCACTGGGCACTAAATCAGAGTCTTAAACATCCTGGGCAGGGTTCAGGCTGGGTCCTTTGGCTCCCCATGGCTCAGGTCCAAGTCCAGCTGGGTTTTCCTGTTGATCCTTTGCTCTCCTTAGGAATGAAGCACTCCCCATCTCCCATGGTTTGTGATCTCCTCAAGGCAGGGGGGGGGGTTTAATATCTGCCCCTCCAGAGCTTTACACAAAAACTGTTCAATCCTGTGCTGGCAGCTCCACGGGACTAAAGACACTGTCGGGGAAGCCCTTCCTTGCCTATGGATCAGACACTTAAATTTGTCACAGTGCCTTTTAAAAAAAATTTTAGGTATGACATGAGGAGTAGAAGTGTTAAAGAATGAGGATGGTAAGGAAGGGGAAGAAAACAACTTGGGGGTGTGCAGATATCACTGATTGCACTGAAAATTCCTTCTCAGCACCTGTAACCAGCTACACCCAGAGAAAGGAGGACCCTGCTGTGCTCATGGAGTAGGATCTGGGATTTGTTCACCTTAGAAATGAAAACCCAGTGTAAAAAGACAGGAGAACATAAAACTGCAGCTTATTACAAATATCTCATCTATTTTTGTTGTAATGTTCCATGTTCTGCTTTCTTATTCCTCACTTCTTTTAACCTGAAAAAGTGTAGTTGGCTCAGGGGGATTTTGTTGGGGGAATGTTGTAGGGGCATAGAGAGCAGATTGCAAAAAATCCTTTTTTTTGGACAGAATTATTTTGGCTGAAGTTTAGTTTCTCTCATATTTGAACTTAGCCTTTGCCCCCTGGGACAAAGACTGTGATGGAATCTCTGCCTTTCCTCTTCTCCACTGTTTGACTGAGTGGCTTTTTGGAAAGCAGCAGGAGCTGCTGAGCTCAGGGCGTTGGTAGAATTCTCCAGGAGGAGAATTCATGTGCTACACAGGAGAGGGAGTTAAATGATGGCACTGCTGGCCTCAACACCCAGCACATCATTCCACAGGCTCCTGGGCCCAAGGGAGGGATTCTGCAGATCCCAAATAATAGCAGTGGGTTTGCACAAGGCCTGGCCACAGAACACCAGGTCTAGCTGCCAGGACTTCTACACAGCCAGAATCCAACCCTGCCCGTGGCCCTGTGCTGCCCAATGCATTCATTAATACAACTTCTGAATTTCAATTCTCTTTCCACGAGTTTTAACTGACCTGGAGTGCTTGAACTGGAGTTCCCAGAGCAGGAACTGGGGTGCAGGGCCATCCACAGCAGGCAGGGCAAGGAGCTGCAGTGTCTGGGCTGCTGGATGCTGGTAGGTTTTTATTTTTAATGGTTTCTGGCACCGCATTACACTGAGGTAAGTGCTTTGTTTCTCCCTCAAGTGGCACTCAGCTCCCTGGGGTTTCCTTACGAATGCTGAAGGAGAATGTCCACTCGCTTTACTTCTGTTGTGTTTGTACTGTACAAGCTTTTGGCTGTCTTTGCCAAAGGAAAAGACAGGTTGCTGCTACTTAGAAGAAATATTTTTAATTGCACAGTATTGATTTTCCCTTTTCCTTGGTGGAACGTGTGCGCTGTTGCTGATGGATGCAGCAGAACGTGGGGCTGGTTTGTGTGGATGGATCAGCTCTGAAATAATAAAATTGTAATGGGGTTTAAACCCATCCAGTTATTTTGGGGCAAGTTCCCCTGCATTTGAGCCACAGACAATTTGGCTTTCCCTCACGGATTTAATGAAATACACACAACTGAGCATTTTCCTCTTTCTGTACTGTACTTTCTGCATTAAAAGAAACCATAACAGTACCACACACTGGTATTATGTCCACACTTGTGGCTGCTGTAATTCACGTGTTGGATTCCTCCTTCCGCTCCTCTCCACAGCTCTGGGGTGGATCATGGCCAAGGGAGATGGTCCCAGGTTTTTATATTGTTACCCCTCACCAAATGAAACAAACTGCAGTGCCCTCAGCATCCCCAGAAACACCTCAAGGGGGAAAAAGAGTAATTCTGCGAATACTTGGATGCAAACAGGTTAACCTAGAGCTGTGGAGCAGAATCATCTCCTTTATCATTGCTTTAAAGTTATGATAATACCCAGTTCAGAGATGGTAAAAGGCACATGAATGTTGATGCAGGGCCAGGGAGTTCTAAAATTGTTTTCACATTTATATGTAAAGCAATTACTGATGATTTTTTTTTTCTCTGCCTCATAACCTGAGAAGTGGAGCAGACATGCAGGAAGTCTTACTTTTTATTTCTCTCTGGTAGACTTGTAAAGCAGGCAGCCCTCGTGTACAGAGCAACAGGAGTCAAATGAAACTGGAATTTTATTTTTTTTTTATGGCATTACTTGCAGCTCCATAATGCAGGCAGATACCTTTGGATTGGGGAAGGGGGTGAGTGAAAACCCAGCATGTTCTGACAGCCACAATCATTTCAAAGAGATTCCTGGTGATCGGAGCATCATCCAACACCCTTCTCTCTGCCCTGGCTGTTCTGGCCTGTCCTATGCAGGGCGCTGGGGAATGCAATTTAATTGTTTTCCCCCATTATTACTTTGCAAACTGCTCGCTCAGAGCCTCCTCCAAGCCCACACGTTCTTTCCCGAGGTCTAATTAATTCATTTGCAGAGCGTGTGTTGCTCTCCCTGCTCGTTCTGCAGAGGTGCTAAGTCTTGCAGAAGAGAGAAAGAACCTGAACAGATTTGTTTTCACATCCTGCGTTTGGAGGCTGACGGAATCAGACCTGGTGCTGGAAAAAAAGAGATCCTGGAGAAGAACAGTAGGGTTTGGGTCAGGATTATCCCGAGCTGAGCCCTGTTTTCCACATACAAACCTGGCCCTGCGGTGCTCAGCCTTCTGCCGCAGCCCCTGTTTGGAGCGGCGAAAAGGCCTCGTTTTCCACCCTGGAGTGGGAAGGCTCTGGAGAGCATCCACCAGCAGTAATTAACACCAATTAGTGGGCCAGGCTGGGCTCCTGGCCATGCTCAGCTCTTGGGGTGGCCTGGGGCCTCCTCGGAGGGAGGGGACCCAGCGAGCAGGGACTGCAGCTCCCACCCAGCCCGGGCCTTCACGCTGCGGGTCCTGCAGCCTGGCAGCACAAGATTCCCTAAAAAACGGGAGGGATGAGGCTCCCTGATGGCTGTATGGGGCCTCTGGAACACCCACTTTCCACAGAATTGTAGAATCACGGATTGATTGGGTTGGGATGGGCCTTAAAGCCCATCCAGTGCCACCCCTGCCATGGGCTGGGACACCTCCCACTGTCCCAGGGTGTTCTGAGTCCTGTCCAACCCTTATCCACACCCTTTACCCCTCCTTCATTTGGGAACAGTAGTTATATTTAAGATTTTAGAGTCATATTTAGTGGCTATATTTAAGATTTTAGAATCCATCTCTACTGAAGAGCCAGAGCTGCTGGTGTGGGGTTTATTGTGGGATCAGGGCCTGAGATGTTTGTTTTCTGCAGGATCTGGATGTACTGAAGCCTCAAGTGCTTTGTTTTTCTCTGTAAGCTGCACAGCATCCTAAATAAGTGTCTTTTAATGTGCTGAAAGGCATCTAATCTAACAAATCAGGTGGCAAAATGCCTCTGAGTATTTCAACTTTCAGGCATCTCCTGACATCTGGACATGAGTAGTTCAAATTTGACTTTATGTGCTTATTCCACCTTTGTAATGATGCCTGGATATGTATTAAATACACAATTTAGGGTCCTTTTCTGGGGGACAAGGGGTTGTACAGTAGCACTAGAAAGAGACTCCACATCACCAGCATCATCAGGGTTATGTTTTTCAGAGATTTCTCTGACCAGGCAATTCTGAAAGCTCAAGGCTTCAAAAAAAAAAAAAAAAAAAAAAAGAGGGGAAAAAGCNAAAAAAAAAAAAAAAAAAAAAAAAAAAAAAAAAAAAAAAAAAAAAGAGGGGAAAAAGCTGTTACTAACAATAATTTATTGTGGAAAAATATTTACATAGATAAAAATATTGCACTTGGCGTGTTAGGACCAGGAATAAAGCCAATAAACCCGTCTCTTGTCCTGTAGCTCTCATCTATTATTCATTCTTGCTGTTTGGCTCTTTTCATGTCGAGATCTCAAAGCATTTTGCAAATGAAGATGTAAATTGTTCTCCTTGTTTTATAGAGGAATGGCTGAGAGAGGGAAACGGCTGCACTGCAGCTCCACTGGAGACCTGGAATTAAGGCGCCTCCACCATCCCAGGCCAGTGCTTTATCCACTGGATTCTGGAGATGCCATTTCTTTTAAGGGTAGAAAACATGATGGGATTAATTAGCTCAGAGGAGAAATCAAAGTGGAGAGGTTGGTGGCAGGGGAAGAGGAGGGAAGCACAGAACCAAAGGCTGAGGAGGTTTAGGAGAGGTGGGAAAAGCAGATATTAGGTGGGGAGTTGGTGAGGAGGTTTCATGTGGTTGGAGAGGACTGAAATGCCAGGGGCTGACAGGGATGTGTGCTCTGGATCTCAGGTGGTGTCCAAGGAGCTGGGAAGAACTTCCAGGAGCAACTGCATCCATGGCTTTTCCAGCAGCTTTAGGGAATCACAGAACAGGCTGAGCTGGAAGGGACCCACAGGGTCATCGAGTCCATTGCAGGCATTGACTTGCAGCCCGGCAGAGGCTCCTAAATTTGTTTTTGTACCTTCATAATTAATAACAAAAATCTCCCTGGCTTTGCAAATGGGAGAATTCACACCTCAGTGCCTCACGAGTCAGTTAAAACGTGACCCCTTGTCCTTGTTCTTGATGCTGACTCCGTGTGCAAATGATGCTGATGGCTCTGCCTTTGAATATCCATAATGGGCCCATCCAGGTGACAACACATCCTAAATTTCTGAGACTGGAAATGTCACTCTGGGCCTGGAAGGATGTTTGATTTCATTCCAGGCATGGAGTAACAAATTGCCTTTAATGGTAGCATCGCCAGAAATAGGCCTCCCTCGCTTTTTCATGTCACTTCCAAGTGCCTTGTTGATATTTTTATGGATTTTTATTATCCAGCTCGTTATGCAGCAGCCAGAGCCATGCCAGGTTCTCGGGGATCAGCGGGCAGGGGGGGCTAAGCTATAATAAGAACTCGTGCACTCGTGGTTTTAATATCTTTTACTTCAAAGCAAGAAGCTGATGTGATCTTTCATCATCTCAGCTGTTGTTTACCAGCTTCCTACAGATGCTGTTTGAACTAACAAACCCCACATTTCCTGGCTGGAGAGAGGAATTCCCTGGGTGGCTGCAATCCCTTCACTCGGAGGCTGAATCGTCCTGATTGAATGATGCCACTAACGAGAAGGGGATAAACCATTTAAACGTTCAGGATCACCTTTCAGGCAAAGAATAACTGCCCAAATTACTCTGGCTCAGCTCCTCAGCCCTGCTCCTTATTTACTGCTTCCAGGGAAAACCTCCAGCAGCTCCAGGGCTGGGTTTGAGGTCAATTCACTCCGAGTCTCAGGGACAGAGAGACGTGTCCGTGGTGCAGGGGCTCCTCTTTGCCTCTGAGGTCTGACCAGGGGGTTGTTTTGAAGCAGTCTCTGAAATGAGCTGAAATCCAGGAATCATAGGTGAGGAAAGAGCTGCGAGGTCTCCTGTGCTGAGAGGATCAGAGCAGGGTCTTCAGTGCCTGTGATTAAAGGGTGTGAGAGGCTGGGAGGGAGAAAACAGCAGCAGTTGCAGACATGTTCCTTCCCCCCCTCCCGGCTCCTCCTTTTTCCCCCCATTTTGCAAGCCCATCAGCAGTGTGCTCCTGCCACTTTTATCCCTTTTTCTGGAAGTTTGGTGCTGCTGCAGAAGCTGATGAAGCTTTCAAACATATTGAAATAAATACGTTACAATAAAAAATGGGCTGAGGCTTTCATGTGCCAGACTCGTCTTCAAAGAGCTGCGGATTTTCCTTTCAGGAGAACAGGATAGCAGCCAACAAGGACTTTCTCCCCCCCATTATTGATATCATAGATCATGGAATGATTTGGGTTGGAACAGACCTTAAAAATCTCATTCCACCCCCCGCCATAGTCAGGGACATTTTCCACTATCCCAGCTGGCTCCAAGCCCCATCCAACCTGGCCATGGGCACTTCCAGGGATCCAGGGCACATTCCAGTCTCGTTGTGTATTTGCATTTTTATTCAGCTGCAGAGCCATCACGACATTAAACCCGTTCACCTCTCACATCCCTGTCCCTGTCCCTGGTAGCTGCTGGCCTGAGCAGGGAAGGGTTGGGAACAAAAAAGGTTTTGGGAAGTGATTTGCTCGAGGTGATTCAGTGAGTAGGTGGCAGGGATGGGAAACAGAAGGTGATTTTATGGGCCACTCTTAGTTCTGTTGTTCTGTAATTGTTTTATTGGTGAAGAAACGCTCTTTAAAGTTGAGATTTGTGCTAGACCTGAACAGTGAAAATTGCAGGAGAAATTGGCTGCTTCTGGAATGGATGGTCTGGCTGTAATGAGTTCCTCAGTTCCAAAGAGCAGGGTGGACAGTAATTATCATTTTAGAATATAGGCAATGATATAGAAATGTACAAATTTGTGGATATATCTGAGTTTCGATGGCCTGAATCCCATGAAGCTGCCAGTCAGGAGCTGTGGTTGTGTCCACAGAATGTGTGGGATGTCTGTGGAAACTGTGCTGAAGGGCCATAATTCCCTTTTCTTCCCATCACCCTCCTGCAGGCTCCCTTCCTCCTTGTCCCAGCATTTATGTGGAAAATTGTAGCCTCAGAAACCACTTATGCCCAGCCAGCTGAAAATGCCCCTTTTTGGGTGCTGGCAGCCTCCAATCAATACCTCCTGTTGGTAGACTCTTGTCTCCAGTGCAATTTTGGTGAACAAAAGTGTTATTGACCTGAAAGAGAAACTAAACTACTTTTCAAAGCCACCAGTGGACCTAAGGAAAATAAATAATCTGTAGGGCAACTTCCATGTTATTTCTCTGTTGACTTTCTGGGGTTTTTTTCCCCCTGCCAAACAGCCACCTCTCAAAGCAAAAGGCAAAAACCACCATGTTGGAGTCTCCTCTGCTCTTAATATTTCCTAATAAAACAGCATTTTAAAATGAAAAGGAATTTTTCTAAGGAGCAAGTGTGGGAGAACGATGGAGAGCCTCGTTTCATACAGATCCAAGAATAATTTTTCCACCGTTCAGGATGCTTGGCTATTTAGTCTGCATCAGAGGCATGGGGCTTTTATCAATCAAAGAGCCACTTTGTCCTTAAATGCAATCTGGGGGTCGCACTGAGATTCAGCTCCATGTAGAAATTGGGAAATAAGGCTCTGGTTCTCAGGCACACTGAGGCTCCTTTGTGCACCTACAGTGCCAAAAAAGGCCCCCAAGACTTCATTTCGCATCAGATCTTTCATAAAATCTATTCAGCCAAAATGCTTTAGGGTTAAAATTAATTCAGTTAATGAGTTAAATAACTGCCAAGGGAGAGAGAAATTAAGAGTCATGGGCAAGGGGGAAAAGAGATGCTTCCAGCTGAATTTAGAAGAGAGTGTGAATGAGTTGAAGGGGAAAAGAGATGCAAAGGAGATGCACTGATGGGCAAGAGCTGCACAGGAGAAAGCTCTGATGCCCTGGGGGTCAGATTGTGTGAAGGGAGGAGGAAGGGCCTCTTTCTGCAGGAGAATTGTGCCAGTGGCAGCTGCTTTAACACCCAGCACAGCAGCAGCAAGAGAAGCTGAAGGTTTGTACCCGGTGTCGCTCTAAATTCTGCCCAGGCTGTACAAACCCTCATCTTTTATTGTTTGTGATGCAATGGAAATGATCATGGAGTAGGTTGCTGTTGCATCAGGCACTTTAGGAAAGGAAAGGCAGACCCTGACTTGGTCTTTTGACTCCCAGGGTCATTTCAGAGAACCATGAGAAAATTGAGGTTGGAAGAGTCTCCAGAGTGTGCCCAGTCCCCACCTTGTCCCCAGCCCAGGGCTCTGAGTGCCACCTCCAGGCCTTCCTTGGACCCCTCCAGGGATGGGGACTCCAAACCTCCCTGGGCAGCTCTTCCAGTGTTTAACAACCCTTTTTGTGACAAAATTCTTCCAGAATTTGGGCCAGACAGAGCTGTAGCTGGTGGATAACAGCTCCCACGTCTCCATTCTCTCAGTCCATAGCAACCCTGTCATTAATACCGGTTGGACTCCTCTGGATGTGAGTCTGTCACTGGTCTAGACGACAAAGAACATTTGGACAGATGTTTTCCAAGTGAGCTATTCCTTCCCAGTTTTAATAGAACCTCTCACTTCACATAAGGCAGGGCTTAAGTGGGTCTGAACCTCAAAGAAGCTGTGCTACACCAAGCTTTAAACAACCCACAGCCCCCAGCGTGGTCAGACCGATGACGTTCCCCACACTTTAAGAAGCCTCTGAGGCTCACAAACAGAAGTTTTACATTTAATAGTTTGGATATGACCAGCCCTGATTCATTTCCCTCCTTTATTTCCCCTCACTGCTCCATGACGGTGCATTTATAGCACAGGAAGGTGCCTTGGAAGCTTGAGAATAGTAAATGCAGGCCTGGATTTGCTCAGCAGAACTTGTTCAGGGCTTTACAAGACATTTTCAGACAAACTCATCCGACAAAAGTTGGTCTGAAACAAACAAAAAAACAACCAAAAAACCCCTAAAGCCCCAAGTGCCTTATTTGAGGAGCGTAAATAAAACACGTCCTGGATATTCTCTTAACTTTGGCTGATGTAAGGGGGACTTTGCCCTTGCTTAGTGCTCACTTTGTGTGGAGTTTGCTGCTCTGTCCCAGGCTCCTGGGAGCTCTTTCAAGCAAGGCAGGGAGAAGGGGTGGGCAGGGAGGGAGCTGTGAGGTTTATGAGGGGTACCCACACAGCCCAGGGGCTGAGCAGCCCCTCCCTCCACGGGTGGGTGGGTTGGGTGTGAAACACAAGGAGGCTCCTCAGGAGAGACATTTCTTCCCAAGTCCCACTCAGAAAGTGGGGGGAAGGATTCCCAGGACGTTGTGTTGCTGGAGAAGGTCCTGTAAAACAGCTCTGGGTAAGGCACACACCACGAGGCTTTTCCTGCTGGCTCTAGAGCTTGAAAAGGCTCGGATTTCCATAAATCCTTCCGTGAACCCAGAGGCAAGATTTGGCTTTCAGATGTTGAGCTCGTGCCGGTTTGCCAGGTCTAAAGCAAGAACTGGGTGCCAGTTCTGAGGGAAAAGAGCAATTAATGGAATTTCTCCAGCCTATTCGTGTTCAGTGCCCATGGACTCATCCCTCCCATACGCTCTTGTTTCTTCTCTGCTCCAATCTGCTCTCTGTGGCTCAGGGATGAGCACATTAAACCCTTTAAAGCAGGATGTGCCTCCAACCTGTTGTTTTTGGATCCGTGCATCCCTCTGATTTGGATATACCTTGAATCACCGAGAGGAGGTCTGAGGGAGTTTCTCTGCAAGCCTCATTCTCCCCTCCTCTGTGAACCAGGATAGATAATTCCTGCCTTGTGGGCATGTAAATTTTAATAGTTTAGTCCCCCAGTTCAGCAAAGCACTTGAGTACATTCTGCTGGAGTAAATGGGGTTTTAATTCTGTGATTACATTTTTTGGTGAGCTAGAGCCACAATAAAATACTTGGAGATCGTTGGAATTAGAGGTGTTAGAGAACTGAAATGTCATTATCAGTGTTTTGCAGTAAAACAAACCATGGTGATATTTATTGCCTACCTCCAGCCAGGAATAAATGGGGATTGGTCATCTTAAATGTGACAAATAGCCTGATATGCTCGGGAATAACAGTTTGCCTGGTTCTTTTGGATTAGTTTTATTTAAAATGCAATAACTCCGTGACTTGATGTGCTTTTCTGGGCTTTGGGAGTGCAGTTCCAGCTCCTTTCTGCAGGTGTGGGGGGTGTGTGTGTGTCTGTCAGGGAAGGGGTGTCAGTTTAGGATTAGGAGATCTGTACTTTGCACAAATACTGTCACAATAAGTATAAAGAATATTTACAAACGGCCCAGCCCCAATCCTTTGGCTTTGAGGGGCTGAAGGTTTTCGTGTGCAGCTGGATGCCCACGGCTGGCATGGGGAGCAGCAGATGCAGGGAGGGAGCAGCACAGGGCAGGGAGAACTCCGGAGATCCCAGAAAAGGAAGGAGGAGGCTGGAAGGGGAAGCTCAGTGGCTCGGCAGCTTGTTCTTATCACCTCCCAGGCTGATTGCAGCTTATCACACCCAGCCCGCAGCTCCCTGGCCCAGACAATCCCCTAATTGTCTGTCCCCGCTAAGTAGCAGCTCTGGTGACATTCCAGACCTTGACCTCTGCCCTGTCCAGCGCCAAAAAAGTGCCATTAGGAATCATGTAACGCCGGGAATTAGGGATTGCTGGAAAAGGCCAGGAGGTCAACCTACTGTGGAGCTGGAGCAACAATGCTGGGTCCAGCTGCCTTCCCCCTTCCCAGAGCCGGGAAAACAGGAGGTGAGGCTGGGCTGGAACTCTCCGGGAAGGAGGAATAGACAAGCCCGGGATTGCTGAGGAATTCCAACCATTCTATAAAGAGTTTGGGCAATCTTTGGTCAAGAAATGTGCTTTAAATATTTTATATTGGAGTGTTCTTGGGCACTGGGGCTTGGAGAGTGAGTGTGCAAAGGTCCTGCCAGCCAGAGGGACAGGGTTAGAGCTCCACAAACACCAGCTGAGATTCAGGGCGTTGGGAGACGGGAATTTCAGCACCAGCCACTGCTGAAACTCCCCAAGAACCTGCTGAGGGAAAAGGCTACAAAATTTTGTGAGTGCACTAGGAAATATCAGCCTTTCAGGACATTTTCTGTATTCAAATCCCTCCTCTCCAAAGGGAACTCTGTGTATAACTTATCCAAATGAGGATCCTCCTGGCTATGGCTGTCAAAATCCCACCTTCTGCACATCCCAGCCCACAAAGCTGCCACTGGAAATGTGAGGGAGTTGGCACGTTGGAAGATGAGGCACTGAATTTATGAACTGAGGGTCCAGTTCCAGGAGATAATTGAGGATATTGATAGATTCAATAGACCTCCCATCAGGCATGTCCTGAAATAAAGTCTCCACTTAGTGTGGAAATCTCTTACTTAATAACAGCTGCTCTTATCACTTGAGCTTGATTTTCTATGCAGTATTCAAGCTGAGCCTTTTAAATAATGAGAAATGGGCTTGTCTGAGCTGGTAAATGTGCAAAAAATTCTCAGTGAACCCTCCAAGTGGTGCAAACCAAGGTAAGCATTAAAATCAGTGGAGCTCTGCCAGTTTGCATCCGTTAAAGAGCTGACTGTCTATTCCCAGGCATGTTAGAGGTGTTACTGCGTAAATGACTGCAAAAATTATTGCTGAAAGGTTTTTTTATGCTCCAAAGGCAGATCAGGTATCTGGTCCAGGGAGGGCATATCCATTGCTGCAGGAGGAAATAAAGGAGAGAAAATTGTGAAGTGTTAACGGAGAATTTTTGGAAGCTTTATAATGACAGGTCGCATTCCCGAGGACTATAAAGTGGCAAATCTAACACCAATTATTCAAGAGGGGCAAGAAAAGATGCAGCGAGCAATTACAGCTTAACACCAGTTGTGGGAAAAATATTAGAAAGCATTTGAGGGGGTTTGGGGAGTGAACAGCTTGAGAAGTGTAATTGGATTAGAGATGGCCAATGTGGGGGTTCGAGGTGGGTTTTAACTGGCTGAGGATTCTTCCCAGGTATTGCTGCCAGGGGAGGGCTGGATGGCGCTGGGATGATGTGAACTTGCATTTTTGAAGGGCCACACTGGGATGCAGCAGCAGAGTTTCACCGGGCTGGGCTGCAGAACCCCTCGGAAGGTGTTAAATGAGGGGCGTGATGGATTCTCTGTGCCAGGCAGCGCGGGGAGAGCCAGATGTGGTTTGAAGGAGTGAAATGAAGGGCTTGGTTTTGATGTTTGACTTCCTGACAGTCATCAAAGTCCATCACACAGGGGAAAAATGGGAATTGGGCAAGCTGGACTCCCGTGCCAAGCTCTGGCACCTGGGGAGGGTCTCCAAATGAGCTTTTCTGGGTGTCTCAGTGCAACTCAGGTGCTCTCTCGAGGTCATGCGCAGATCAGGGCGGTGTAACTGTGTCAGTGGCTCTCTGCTCATGCACACAAATCCTCTTTTCTTGTGAATCACTTGGAAAATGTGCTTTCTGTTGCCTTTTTGAACTGCAGGCTGCAGCTCCGGGAATGTCTCTTAGGGTCGCCCCCTTGCCTCGGCCTGTGGATCTGGCCAGGTCTCTTTTCTCTGCTATTTACTCCCTCTCACATCTTCTCTGTGACTGGCAGAGGATGTCTGGGACATTCTCCTGCCATCTGCAGGACAACAGGGACCACAGGGTGTCCCTGGCCCTTAAAGCTCCTTGCTGCCTCTGGGTAAAAAAACCCCAATATTAATAATAATCAGCTTTAAACAAAGAAACAGAGAGGATTCTCCTCCTGAACTACCAAAAAGCAACTTACGACCCATAATTCACGTACACCAGGTCTCTTGGTGGGGCCAGCAAACGAGCTCAGCCCCTGACTGACTCTTGGACTGTGGGGCACCCACTGGATTAAAAATGTAATGTTTTGTAATGTTTGGTTATTTTGGAGTAACCGGAATATTGCGAGCAGCACCCACAGAATCCTTCTCCTCTCTCCAAATGTTTTTCCAGCTCAGTTTGAAGCTCTTTGGGGCCAGCTCTTCTGGGTTTTGTGATTATAAACACCTTACAGTCACAGTCCAGCACTGGTGCTACTCCAGGACAAATAAAAACTGCACTGAACTGCAAGGAAACAGTTGGGAAATGGTGAGTGACCGTGTGCTTCTGTTATTGTAAACCCAGAAATGTTTACTCATTACATTGAAATAGGTTTGGATCATTGTGGATGAAAGTGAAACAAGATATAAGCCTGCAACGACATGCATAAATACATAATTAAGTGTATTTCCTTTCCATATGGAGAGGATTAACTCCCTTGCCTCAGCAGGGAGTTGCTTTATTTGGTGTCTGCTTTGGTGTCCCTTTCTCTCTGACAGCTTACAGGGGACGCTGAAAGGGAATTTCACTCGCTGCCTAATGAATCTTGGAATGAGGACTTGGAGGGAAAGAATAAGTGATTACCTCAGAAAAGAGAAGTTTGGGGACCTGAAGGACCGCCCTGATTTCTCTTTCTGACCTTAAGTGGGCCCTGTGGGATGGCAGTGCCCACCTTTCCAAGACTTATTGCTTAGTCATAAATCCACACAGAGGGGGAGAGGGATGTGTCTGGTAAATGCTGAGGCGTCAGCAAAAGCTCCCGAGCTCAGGTTTCATAACTTGAGAAATATTTTATCACCCCTGTGAGCCAAACCTCTGAAAAATCAATAGAACTTGAGAGTTGCCTGTATTGATCTGAAGGGCTGAGTTGCACTGAAATATTCATGGCCCTGTGTGTTTGTCTATGTGTGGTTTGGGGACTGCGGCGTGGGCAGATTTCAGAGGGAAATATTCTCGTTTTTCACTTTAACTGGATTAAGGTGCCTTGCAAAGCACACCCTTAAAAGGCACTGAATGTGTTTGTCTCACAACCAGGTTCCTGCCCGCCAGAGAGAAATGTGTTCTCATTGTTATTTTTATTTTTCTTAAATGACAAACTGTTGGGAGTAAGGAGTCAAGGAGATCTGATAAAATTAGCACCACGTCCTCCTGGGGATCCCCGGGCTTGCTTTGTTTGCAAAGCCAATTTGGACACTGCGCCTTTGATCTTCACTTTCAGTATTTGAGCAGGCATGTTTAGTATCACTCATTTCACTGGAGATTTGGGATTCAAGTTTCCTCAACGAGCTCCAAAGCAGTACATTAGAAGGGGAATTGTCTGCCAGGCGTCTCAGAATCTCAATACCCTTGATACTAATTTGATGTGATGCGTTTCACCAGATGTGTCTACCTGAACACTGCTTTATGCCCAGGGGGGTTGTGCTACTGTGGAGTATTAAAGTTGCCTCTTTCCCCCACTCCCCTCTTTCCTTTCCTCCCTTTTTCTTCCAAAAGCAGCCGAATGAAAAGCATCCATGTTTTTAATCTGCACAGGGATGTGATGAGGTGCAAATATTTGGAAGGAAGAGTGTGTGTGTGTGAGAGAGAGAGGCAGGATTTATGCAAAAAAACCCCACTGCTAATAAAGTTTCAAAAATATTTTAAGGAACTCCAATAAGGCTTCAAAAACATTTTAAGAAACTGGTGCCTAATATAGGCTAACTGATTAATTTATCCCCTCAAACTCCAGAACCTGCCTTTTTACTTTTTCTGTAATTACGGATGTAAAGGGAAAGACTGAGTAAGGAGAAATGGAGAAAAAAAAAGGTGAAAATCAGTCTTTAAGAAAAAATATTGGCTATATAGGCTGCCAGGGGACTGAAATACTGCCATGGGACTAAGCACCTCCATAATCTTTATGATAAAAGATGTGGGGTTCAGGCTGCCGAGGGTTTGTGGGTGATGTTGGAGCCCAGATCTTGAATGGAAGGAAAAATAGGAGCAATTAGAACTGATCTCCTCCTTAACTCTCTACCCTGTGCAAATTCACCCGTGGTTAAAAATAGTCCTATGAAATAAAAACGAGTACCCTGGAGAGGCATTGCTGCAATCAGTGCCTCAAACTTAGCAGCAAACCAGGCTTTGAGCACCTGAGATTTGCTGGTGTTGCTAAAGAGACCAGGAACAGCTCGTTCCCTTTTCCCCAGGGAATGGGCTGTGAAGGGACCTGGTGTTGGTTTGGGGTCTGGATCTCCACAATTGCTTCCCCCACCCCCTTTAAAATCCAATAATCTGAATTATTGTTGCTGTGGTGAGCTTCTCAGAAAAGGGAACCCCCAAGTTCTGTGTAAACACCAAGAGCTGCTGGAGCCACACCGTGACACTGAGTGTGACCAGAGCTGGTCCTTGTGGCCAGGGTTTCATTCACTTAGTCTGGGAGGGCATTTTTTTCTTGCACGAATCCCATTTTTACCCATGTGACTGTTACAAACCTTCCCTGCAGAAAGCAAGAGGGGAAAAAGACATCCTCGGCATTCTTTATTTATTTCCATTCCTCGATGGCAAAGTAAACGGAATGTTTAAGCGGCTGACATCAAAGATGTGATTTCTCTGAAGCTAAAAAGCCCATTAATCACAATTTTAAAGTGTTCTTTAATTACCCTGTAATAAAACGACACAAGCAGAGCGGGAGGAAAAATTGTGTACTTTTAGAGTTCCTCGTGCTTGTTTGTGTTTCAAATCTCCCCGGAAATCCTCGTTGATCCCTCTTGCTCCTGCTGTTTAATTCCACCCTGGCGCAGCTCCTGTGCTGTGTTAACTGTGTCCTGTGCAGGCTGGGGCAGGGGAAAAGTGGGTGGGGAGAACTGGGATGGCTCCTGGAGGATTGGGAATTCCTCCTCTGAGGGAATGAGGTGGAGCACGGAGCTTCTCCTGGATGGAAGGCTCAGCAAATGTGGTGTTGAGGGGACAGGGACCATTCCCAACCTGGAAATCCGAGTCTGTGTTGTGTCCTGGGAGAGCTGGGCCTGAAATCCCTCCCTAAAGAGCAAACTGGGAGATGCAGGAGCAGTGGATGGTGCTGAGGGGGACAGAGCAGAGGCTGGAGTTGGGTGGGACCAGCACAGCTCCTTCCAGGCTTCACCTGGCAGGGTCTCACCCTTGAAAATGGGCTCTGGATTGAACCACTGAGGCAGAGACACCAGAGGTGCTGGGTGACACTCGGAGGGATGTGAGCTCTCCGGAAAGAGCTGTGAGGAAAAGGACAAGGCAAAAACCTGGTTAAAAACCTCTTTGTAAAGCTGTCAAATTCGTAAAGGAAGGAGAGGGAAAAATCAGACCAGGGTGGGCACCTCACTGCTGTTACTTTGAGGGAGGTGCTTGGGGTCGTGGTGATAGGGAAAACCTTGGGAATACAAAGTAAATTCAGAGGTCAGCAAAACCATTGGCCTCACCTCACCAGAATTCCAAGTCCTGCAATCCAACAAACCTTTGCAGGTCCTAGAAACCCTCTGCAAATTTTTTAAAACCTGAGATTATCCTTAAAACTGGGACATCACAGCTGAGCCCTGGGCAGTGTGGGTGATCCCTCATCTTACTGGGGGAGCAGTAACTGGGAGCTGGAGGTGGGAACAGCACAATCCCTTCTCCACACCCAGCTGATCCAGGCTGGTGTGTTTTGGGCTGGAATTCGCTGCTCTTGCCGAACTCAGCCGAGTGGGTACGTTCTGAGTTGATCTGTTTTCAAACCCAGACAGTTGTTAATGAAACAGTTGCTGTTTTGTTGACAGAACATTAATTACTTGATCTTAGGACTTGGTAATTGCGCGGGCCCCCTCTGTATACATCACTAATTACATTCGCAATTATATGGCGTTTTAAAGACAAAGAAATGACTGCAGCAATTGCAGTGTCAGAGGGACCCTGCTGGTAAATTCCAGTCAAGTCCCTGCAGTGGCAGGGAGGTGTTGGGAGAAGTCCTCCTCCATCCCAATCCCACACAAACCCCGCTCTGGTGTGGGCTGGTGCTGCTGCCACTGAAACCCAGGAATCCTGAGAAAAGGAGGAGTGCTTGAATTTCTCATCCAAGTTAGTTACCCTCTTAACGTTGATCCAAAGCATTCTCAAAAGGCTCCTTGCTGTTGGAAATATTTCTTTCCCTATTACTCTTAGAAATAACCGAGTCATATCTTAAAAATCACAACTTAAATTAGAAATAGCCACCGTTGTAAAAACAGTGTAAAATGCTTCTGAAAAAGCATTTAAAATGTGTAAAATGGTGTAAAATGCCTCTCTGAAAAGCTGCCCTGTGTTTCCAAGGATCTTCCTTTGCCCATGAAGAGGCCAGAAAGGAACTTAAGGAGCCACAATTCCTGTGCCTCCAGAAGGTGGAGGTTTGCATCTTTGTCTCCCTGTGGAGAAGAACACGCCAAGGGATGGGTTTGTGTTTTCTCCTGTTGTAGCTTTGCCCAGACCCGACACAGAACAGCAAATCCCATTTCCCTTCCCCACCCTCCCCGCTGTGCTTCCCCCAAAGTTCTCCTGTTGCCTCCATGGGACATTTTTTGGTGCCTTCCCCCTCAGGATGGAGAAGTGTTGGGTTTCCCTTTCCTCTTATCTCCGCTGGTGTTTGCTCTCCTGCTCTGTCGGCACCCTCGGCTCCATCCCCAGCTGCTGGTTAATCCAGTGCTGCACGCGGAGTTAATGAGACATTCCTGCCTGAATAAGCTGCTGCCATTAAAGCTGCAGATCTCTGCACCTCAGCAGCTGTGTGTTGTCACCGAGATAAATATTTTAACCGGGCTGGCAATTCCCTGCCCGCCCTGCACAAGTGGCTGGAGGAGTGGCTTTCGTTTCACTGTTTATTACAATGGAATTCGGATTTTTACCAAAAAGACATCTAGAAAAGACCTGGAAAGGGGGAAAAATGGGGTGGGACAGGATGTGCTGTTCTAGAAGGCCTTTCTGAACTAACGTGGCCGTGCCCAGATGTTGCTGTCCCCTCCCTAGGGAAGGACAGCCTGCCCGGTCACCAACCACTCCTAGAATTCCCTTTATCACTGCTCTTAGGAGGAATATTCCTTTGCTCTTCCTGATGCTTTACGAATTAACAGCCACCCAGACACTCTGCCTTTGGAAAAGGGCCACTTTCTATGTATAATGTGACCAAAGTCATTCAGTTCTTGAGAATTCCTTGGAAGAATCCGCCTTGGAGGGAAGGCAGAACATCTCATCTTCCTGTGAAACCTGGTGAGCCAAGGATTTAACAAGGGGGGAAGTTTCAAGCCTTTCTTGATCTTAATTTGGACAAAAAAACCTCTTTCCACACCAACTTTTAAGAGTGGAGTAAGACTGGTAATGAAATAAGTTCATGACAATGATCCTAGAAATTTTTTTGTGTGTGTTTTTAGAGAGATTCTCTTTCTGTGCAAATTATCCTTGATAGTCTGAGCTATGTGGGCTTGCAGGGAGTTGTTTGTGTGCGTTTCTGAGTTAAGAATGTGGTTTTTTATCTGAAACTCTCATACTTTTATCTGAAACTCTCATACACCTCCTTCCCTCCCTCAGCATTTTGTCTGGAAGTGGCTCAGGCTCCAGCTCTGAGGGTGACACAGCCCAGGCTGGCGTTTGTGTCTGTCCATCACCAAGTCCTTAAGAGATGCAAGAAAAGCAGGAGTGGAACAGCAGATCTCCAGCTTTCATCTGCCCAACAGACTTCCTCCCTGGAATACAACAGTAGGGCCCTGTTAAAGGCTGAGAATCTCTTTCACAGGAACTGGGAGTTTTATCACCAAAATCATCACTTTAAACACTGCTGGGGTTTCTCGGGGAGGGGGGGG
>VZTJ01003943.1:93183-107431 GCA_013397795.1 Orthonyx spaldingii
GGGGGGGGAAGAGCTGAATCAGAGTTTCAGGAGAAGGGGCCTCTGTTCAAGAGGAGATGAAGGATATTGCAGCAGGACAGTGGAAAACTTGGGTTTCAGTGCTCAGAGTGCACATTATCCTGGAAGGAGGAATTGGTGCAGGTTACCAAAAACCCCTGTTTTCTCCTCAGTTTTGGCCTGACAGTGCCTCATGTTTTCAGATGCTTTCACTGACTTCTGGCAGTAGATGAAACACTGACTCATATTCTGTCAAAAATGTCAGTAAAAGCGACCTTCATCATCAAAATTTTCATTTGTTTGAACCTTTCCAGTAATTTTCATCGAATAAAATGGAATATTCCTGGTTCAAGTGGCCAACTACCATTTTCCAAGCAGTTTTCAGCACTCTGGTTTGCCCATCCCTGTGGCTGAAATGTGCACTCTGCACAAGAAGGAGTAAAAATATCCAGATTTTTTGGGGAGCCAGTGTGATTCACCTCTGCAGCATCAATTCATTGTTTGCTCAGGGTTTTGCACAAAGAGGGTGCCTAAAACAGGACCAACCCCAAATTCAGTCCATGGAAAGGCCAGGTTCAGTCAGTTCCAGTTTTGAATTTTGATTTTGTGCTTTGACCAACTGTATACTCATAACAAAAAGGGCAGGTGTCCAAAAAGGACATTCCCCTGCCCTACTCTTCGAGTTCTTTCCTCCCCCCAAAAGTCCTAAACTCTCCTAAAGGTGTTGTCCATTTGTAATAAAGGAATGGTCAGAAGAGATCATTAATTATTCTCTTATTCCATGCCCAGCATAATCTCAACCTGGCTCTCCTAAATTGTGGTTGGATATTTTACAGGCAAATCCTCAAGTCATGATTTAAAAACTCTCACATAACATTTTGTACCATTTTTGAAGTGTTGTTGGTTAACCTGAGTGACCCATAAAGATGATAAAGAAGCAGATTGAACACTCTGAAATTAAGATAATTCCCCCCCTCGTTTACAGTACAAAAATTTTATTTTTTTTTTTGTTAGGATAATTTAAAGTTTAAAACTGAAGTAGACATATTCATTTTACAAACAAGATATTCTTCCATAAGTAGGACCATTAAAAACAGTAAACAAAAAAACCAAAACCCAAAAAAGCTATCTTTACAAAAGCTCTGTGCATAGCAACTTCATACTGTATATAACTGACAAAGCAAAAGAACCAAAAAAAACCCCCAAAAAACAACCAGCCAACCCCAAACAAACCCCAAAACTATACAGGAGGGAGAAATGAGGCCTTAATTTACAGGAGGGAGGAAACAGTTTGGAGAAACCATGCATGTTGGAAGTGTGCAAAGAAAGAGGGAGAGGAAGATTCTCCACCGAGATAAATCAGGAGATGGAACCAACGCTTCCAAAGTTATGACGGAATTTGTCGTTTCCTATTGCAACGCTTTCATCTTCCCAGTGGCAAAGAGGAAGACTCTCAGGGAATTGTCAACAGCAACCACTCCAAGAGGAAACTGAAAAAAATCCTCACACATCAATTTTTACATAGTTTTTTTTCCCTTTGTGTTGAGTGTTTTGCCACTGCCAAAGTCCTTTCTCGTGGCCAAGGATTTCTGGTTGTGTTTATTTACAGGTGTTTTTCTCTGTGAAGCTCAGTTGATTCTACGCTCATCTCCAGTGCCGTGATTTCCCTGCATGAGCAAAATCCACATGCAAAATCATTTCTATATTTAATTTGTTTTCATTTTTTTGGCTCAAATAAAACCAGATTTTCCATGCTGGCATCCACACAGGCAGTTCCTCTTCTGCCTATGCTTGGAGTAGGTTTTTAGGGAGGTTCCTCTTTTTCACTTGGACTCGTGGCTCTCCCACTTGGGCAAACGAACAGAGCTGATAAAAACAACCAAAGGGTGAAAGGAATGTTGAGTGTTCCAGAAACTTTCCTTTTTTAAAATATTTTTTATTGCCAGACTGTCATTTTTCCCCCTGAATCTTCCCAAGATTTCAGTGATGTGGTAGATCTTTTTTTCATGTGCCTGTGCTAAGAAATAATCAAAAAAGGATGGACAATGAACAGAATGGCTTTTAATATGAAATATCTCAATTTTTTTTTTAAATTGGAAACCTTGCTGGCTGAGATTTTGTAATGAAAATCTGATTTGTTAACAAAAAGGGAGAGGATTTAAGGTGGCAAACTGCTGCTCTCCAGCAGGGGGTCTAGAAATTCCTATTGATCCCAATATTTTCTGGACACAGAACGTTGGCTCTGTTTGATGATCAGTTTTAGAAGTCGCCTGTACAGAGAAGGGTAGGGGGAATATTCACCATCTTCCTGCTTTGGAGCTGTTTGGGGTTTTAAGCAGGTGGGAATGGAGGAAGGGATTTGATAGGAAGGAGCCTGGTCCATCAAGATAATTTTTGGAATTAGGACTCAACGTGTTTTCACTGAAATTTATGGAAGTTTTGATCCCAAACTGTCCCAGTCTTTAATCTGCTTTTATCCCTGGATAAATTCATAATTCCAAACATGAATTGGGACCTCCCACTCAGCCCTGCTGGGATATCATTACCTATGAATATATGAAATATTTTGGGGGTTTTGTTGTTGCTGTTTGGAATGTCCAGGTCAGACCCTGTGCCCTGTTGTGTTATCAGAGGCACAGTGACAACTCCAGACTTTTAACATCTGTGATTCTTTGGTATTTCAGAGCTCACTTGGGTTCAGGTTGACCTTCAGTGACTGCCACATCCTTGGTGGCACAAAGGGCACACAGGGAGCCTGTAGGGACAATCAACCTGCAGCCATAATTAACGGGGATTTATTTCATTTCATTTTTTTCTGGAACTCAGATAGTTGCAGTAGCCTGGCTGTGAAATCTTACCTCTATCCATGCTTCTTAAACCCACATTATTCCCACCAAATCTCTCTTTAAATTGTCGTTTTTGCTGATATAAGTTGGGCTTGAGTTTTAGAAAAGATTAATCCCCCTCCACCTTTTTAAAATGGGACTCAGTGGCATTGAGCAGGCACCAAGTGAGGACGCTGCAAACCTCGCAGCACAATCAGGAATGCAAAACCCCTTCCCAAGAAATGGGATTTTCTTCTGGAATGGCCAGAGCAGCCCAGTTGGTCCCTCTGAGATTCCCTGTAAAACTCCACGTGCAGTGGATGGATTTATCCCATGAACTGAACTGTGCCCTGCACCAGCAAAGGGAACTTAGAGGATCTTGTCCCATCCCTGGAAGTGTTGCCCAATCCCTGGAAGTTCCCAAGGCCAGGCTGGACGGGACTTGGAGCACCCTGGGACAGTGGGAAGTGTCCCTGCCCATGGCAGGGGTGGCACTGGATGGGATTTAAGGCCCTTCCAACCCATCCTTCCAGGATTTTCTGATTCCATGCCCTGCTGTCCTGCACAGGCAACCCTGTGCCCCAACCCTGTCCTTTGGGTGAGGGTCCATCAGGTCAACCACCCTCAGCCTCCCACCACCTGGAGCTGTGGATCTCTGGAGAGGATTTTTGATTTTTCCTAATCCCAGTTAGCTCCATGACATCTCCAAAGGAGCTCAGCTGTGCCAGTTGTCCCAGTTTCACCATCCCAAGCCCAGCACGACTTCTACCATCCCTAAAGATCACCAAGAACACAATTTTCCTTACCCATCCATAAAACTACTGGGCAAATGGACAAATCTGGATCCAGGGGCCTTATTTAGGGTTTATTGATTAACATCAAGGTGTTTCCATAGGAACAACTCTCCATGCAGCCATGAATTGTGTGGATTTTAGAGGGGTGTTTGTAGTGTAGCTGATTTTTATCTTTTTCCCCACTAAAAATGGCTTTCCAACAACCAAATTCTTTCGAGTGCTCTCTGGTTTAGTTGGATAATTCGTGATTTATTTTATCAGACTTGTCCTCACCTTCCAGTTTCAGGGGAGGAGATGCAAAGGAGAACTAAACTCTTTTTTTTAGGCTAAAATGCAGAAAAATTCAAAGCAATTGATTACCTCTATGAACTTCAATATATATCTGGCAAATACTTACCATTTTAAATGACTCAGGATAAAAGTGCATAAATCATTCAAATACATGTTCACCCTTTATAAATGCACCCTTAATATGAAGCATAACTGAACTTAAGGTGTTCTAACTACGTGGAAAACCCCAGAGAACCCTTCCCCTCCTAATTCATACACTGAATCTATAAAATAAACTCAGTACCTCATGAAAAATCTGATTCACTCAAATCCCTAAGTGCCACTCACTCGTCAGTTGGGTCTTTGAGACTTAGCAGTTAATCTTAGTACCTGAATATTTTAATTGAAGCAAAAAATGGAGAGGGGGGAAAGATGAGGAAGGGTGAGAAATTCCTACATGACCTGTTTGTCACAGTGTAGGTAAAAGTTTCTGAGGGTTTGGTTAATCAGAAAGAATCCTATACGTCCTTGCACATGAATGCAGTAAGAGGGGGAAAAAAGTGAGGAGCAATTGCAGCAGTAATAATACACCTCAAAGTTATCACTACATTTTTGCATTATCTTTCTTCATTGTACAACTGGAGGGAAAAATCCAAAAAAGGGTTTAATTTCTACCTCTACATACAATAAGTTACAAGTTTATTTATTTAAATAATTGTAAAACATCTTACATTTTTTAAAGAGGTTAAACTATAAGCAAATACACACATACACCAAAGTTCCATCACTCATGTCAGTTTGTCCTAGAAATTCTTTCATGCTGGTACCCTGTTTTGTTGAATTGTTTTTCTGCATAAACTAAATCGATATCTGAAAGGCTCCATAGAAAATAGAAACTTCAACTTTTTTACCCCTACAAAGTAAAACAAATTGTATCCAAAATATCAAGCTTGAATCATTTTGCCAATTTCTTTTTTTTTTTTCCTTTGAATATTTTACAAATCTTAGGAAGGTTTTCGTGTCTTCTAGGAAAGACTTTGCATTTCTGATTCCGTTCTGCCAACTCTTGTTCGTCCTGGCTCTTGCTGATTCTTCATTCCCAATGTTTGAGGAGTTGATGTGGTTGTGTCAGAAATATGAAACAGGTAAAAGATGCAGACTTCTATCTTGTCCGATCCATAAAAAAAGTCCCTTTTTTTTTTCCTGGGCCTGGCTTTCCCCCAAAAAGAGCTTGTAGTGCTATTTTTTTCTTTTTAGTGGTCCATCACAAAGTAGTTTTGTGCTGTAAAAGAAAAATGCGAAAAAAAAAAAAAAAAGAGGAAAAAAGGGAAGAGGGAGAGCAGCAAAGCTGCCTCTTCCTTACATCGGGGGAACGACAAGACCAGTCATGGCTGAAAAAGAAAAGTGAAAAAGATGAAATTGTGGCAAAATGTTATGGAACAAAATATATTCGAGCCCTTCAGCCTCCTGTGAGCAGTCAGGAGTCACAGCAAGGGCCTGATCTGAGGTTAAATTAGAGTTTTAGTGTCTTTAAATCTTTTGGTGCTGTGGTGAGAACCAAGATGTGAGAACTGACCGTGACACAGGCAATGGGCAAAGGGCTGTTCCAGGGTACAAAGGAAGAAATTTCTCCCTGCGAGGGTGGGGAGGGGCTGGGATGGAATTCCCAGAGGTGCTGTGGCTGCCCCTGGATCCCTGGCAGTGCCCAAGGCCAGGTTGGATGGGGCTTGGAGCACCCTGGGACAGTGGGAGGTGTCCCTGCCCATGGCAGGGGTGACTCTGGATGGAATTTAAGGTCCTTTCCCAAACCACTCCATGATTTTCTGGTTCTGTGAAAAGCCAAGGCCCACCGGGGTTATTAAATGGATAAAAGAGAGAGAGAGGATTAATTCAATTCAGAAAAACCTTCCCATTTTTGGGTGCTTATCTCTGGAGAGAAGCCCTTGGAGACAGACATTGCTCAGAACTGTCCCCAAAATTCAGACTTTGCAAGCTGGACACTCAAAACCATCCTCAAAACCCAAAAGTGAGCAGGGTCTGTGCTCCCCACCACCCTGCTCATGTGCTTGGAAGGGCTGGGAGCAAGGAAAGGTGTGGAAGCAAAGGGAATTCCTCCCTGCGCTGCTGACAGGGCCAAACCAGGGAATCCCAAGCCCTGACTGACGGGCCAAGGCGCAGGGCTGGGTTTCTCCCATCTGGTTCCAGTGGAAACAACGGAGCAGCCTCACTCCCTCACTCGGTTTCCCCCACGTGTCTGAGCCACTGCAGCCTCACCAGAGTGCTGGGCTTATGGAAATTATTTATTAGTCACTCTCCTGCCTTTAATTGCAGCTCCACTCCTCGTAACCGACAGCAGCAACGTTTGGAGCTGCCTGGAGCCGGTGCTGCTCCCCAAGGTTTCGAGGGGTAAGTTGAGTTTAGATGTATTTATGTAACAAACGAGTGAGTCACGTTCTCAAAGGGGCCTGTGAGCTCCTAATCCTGCAGAGATTTATGGTCACTGAAATCTGTGGGATTATTGGTGTGTTTAAAGCCCCGTGCCCCTGAGAATTCACTTCACCCTTTCGTTGAGAGGGTTTAAAAAAGTGCTTTGGGCAAGGTCCTGAGCTAACACGAGTCTGTTACTGGAGCTGTGTTTTCGAGCAACTCTGGCTATGGTCTGTGATTTAATACAACAGGAAAATAAATATTTTCATGTTTTCTTACTGACTGGGCCTAAAGTCTCTGCCAATTTTAGCAGATAGCTGAAAGAGAAAGTGAAACCCAACAGCCCGAAGTCAAACAGATATTTTTTGTAATTGCTTTGGAATTTGCTGTTGTTCCTCGTATTTTCAACCCTAAATAAAGCAGGTAAACACTTTCACACCTGTTTGTGGGATATATGTGAGTGCATTAGAAGAGAGATTTTCTGATGACACCAAAGGATGCTGCTCCTTTCCTTCTCCTCACCCCCAAGCCCCCAAAATAATCCTCATGGTGGTGTCCCAGCGTGACCTGGAGAGCTGGGTATTGACCCCAGGCCTGTCTTTCTATTCTTAGAAAGGAGAACTTGATTTAGTCTTGGGTTCCTGCCCTGCTCCAGGCTCTGCTGGGCTGGAGGAGGAGGTGAGCTGTGCCCTCCGTGCTGGCTCCATCCCACAGACATCCCCGGGGAGCAGCTCCTCCTACTCTGCTCCAGGCAAAATCAGCCAGGCTGGCTCCAGGAATTTAAACTCTTTGTCTGAGGTGTCCTGGCTGGGACTTTTGCCTGAAGCAAGTACAGGAACACCTGCACAGACGGTTCCTGGCTTGTCACCTTGCTGGGGTGGCTTCTTCTGGCTGCTGGATGTGTGGGCACAGGGGCAGCAGCCCCTGGAACAGCTCAGCATGGCTGAATTTCAGCCTTTCGGGGGCTGGTGCCAGTGTAGCTTGAGCTCTGTTCCTGAGAGGGTCAGTCCATAATGGCATAAATGCTTTTTTGGGATGCTATTTTTATTAACAGTATCTTCACTTTTTTTAAATCAAGGAAAATTCCCAGCAAACCAAAGCAAAGGCCAAACCTGAGTTTCTGCCACGTCTCTTTGAAGATATTTTGAGGATTCTTGTAGCTGTGTCATTTTGGGAAGTTTCTTAACTTTAAATGAAAGTACATTGTTTACTGTGGGATTAGAGATATTAATAATAAAATAATACAGGTGTTGGAATGGAACAGGTTGCCCAGAGAAGCTGTGGCTGCTCCGTCCCTGGAGGAGTCCAAGTCCAGGCTGGACAGGGCTTGGAGCACCCTGGGACAGTGGGAGGTGTCCCTGCCCATGGCAGGGGTGGCACTGGAGGGGCTTTAAGGTCCCTTTCAACCCAAACAATCCTGGAATTCTGTGATTCCATGATAAGATGTAGCAAGTTCTATAACACAGAAAACACAAGCAAAGCCAAATTTATGTCGCTGCCGTTCCATTGTCAGCCTTACCTCCTCCTGCAACAAAGAACGAGTCGGTGGAGGAATATTGCCTGGAATTCTCACCTGGTTTCCCCCAGATCAACTCAAGGCTTCTCTCTCTTCTCACACACCCTGCTCTGCCCATTTCCACTCCACCTCCACTCCCCGTTGGGGCTGCACTGTCAAAAGCCTATTCCCAGCCTGGATCGCTTTTTATTGAATGTTTGGGAGGTTTGGATTAAGGTCTTACACTGCTAGCAAAGCTGTAATTATTTTTGCCTGTATTACTATATATTGAATCGATGTAACTTTTCAATAAAGGTGGTTCAATGCAGGACACTCCCTGATGAGTTGGGAATATAGCAACCACCAGTCATTATCCCAGAGGGTCTTTTTTTTTTTTTTCTCCTCTTGGAGGGAAATGGAAAAAGAATTAGAGATGAGCCTTATTGTATTAACCTTGACAGCTTGCAATTATCAACTGAAACACTTGATTAAAATTGTCACAAGGTTGGAGAGTTTTTTTATAAATAAATAATCAAAGATGGGTAGCACCCAGATGATCTGGTGATAGGCACCTTTAATGGGTGTAATTAATAATGATCATAAGCCTGGTGAGTACGAGTAGCCTTTGGAAAACTGTCTTGGAGTGGGAAAGGACTAGCTGCAATTCCAATATGAGAACTGGGAAGGGGATTAGTGCTGAATTCCAGGGTCATGGAATGCTTTGGGTTAGAAGGGACATTAAAGCTCATCCCATTCCACCCCTGCCACGGGCAGGGACACTTTCCCCTATCCCACGGTGCTCCAAGCCCTGTCCAGCCTGGCCTTGGACACTGCCAGGGATGGAACAGCCACAGCTTCTCTGGGAATTCACCCCAGCCCCTCACCATTCTCACAGAGAGCATATCCTCCTAAAATACATTTTTGTGAAAAAAAAAACCCTCCCTGGAAACTGCTGGAATAAAGGGAATGCAAATCTGAGGATGAAGATTGCACACCCGCTCCTGTTTAGACTGGTTTTAATCCAGGCTTAAACTTTGCTGTGGTTAACATATATGGAAGTTATACCCTAGATTTTCATTGCCTGTAAGGAGAGTGGCATGGGCTGGTAAACAATAATAATAATAATAATAATAATAGGAGGAGGAGGAGGAAGGAGAAGAAGAAGAAGAAGAAGAAGAAGGAGAAGAAGAAGGAGAAGAAGAAGATCATCCTCTAAATGTAAATATATAATTCTATAATATATTATTATTATTATGTATTGAGGAGATGTTTTCCACATATTATGGGTGGGGAAATTCAGAGTTAATGGGCTTTGGGAAGGGGCCTGCACACATTCACTGCTTGCCCTGTGCTTTTGCTGTTTTCTCTCCAGCAGCATTTACTGATGCCTAGGTTTGATAAATAAGTAAATAAATCCTAAATCCCATGCCCAGCACACCCATCCCCATTTCCAGCCCCAGGGGATGGCGTGGCAGAGGGGATTATCCATCTCCCACTGCCTCAGTCCAGGCAAGAAGCCTCTTTGGGAGCCTCCTGTTGACTTTTTGGCCACATCTGTCTGTCAGCACTGTGGGAACGTTAATTTGGGTATAAGGCTGTGTGTACCTGGATCCTTTCCAAAGCATGTGCTCCCCAGCTTGCATCAATTTAAATATTTCAGCTGCAATTTGCATCCATGGCTGAAAGAGTTCAATAGTTACCAAGACCTGGCCTAACAAACCTTGTTTCTTCTTGTTGTGTCAGTGACCAGTCCTGTTTCACTGGGTACTTCAATTTAACAGTTGTAGAATATTCATATTTATGGGTGTGCTGATTTGCAGGTGGAAATCCCACAAAGAAAGGGACATGGTTCATATATTCTGCATCCATTTATCTCTGCTCTTGCTAATTCAGCCATTATTCACAACCTTAACTCAAAGACTGATCCTGACCAGCTCAGGAGTGGACTTTGGTCAGCAGAAATGGATGCATGTCAGGTTTTAGCTTTGAGATTTTGTTGTATTTGATATTAAAGCTCCATTTTTAGAACCTCTCGTTGATTACTGATTTGTGGAGTGGATATAATACTTTGTAAATACCAAATGGCATAAATGGCACCAATTGGTCTGTAGTACTTTATTTCTTTAGAGGTTGAAAGAGAGACAAATTATTTCTAGGCAGAGTCTTGAGTGTTGCCTTAATGAAAATTATTAATTTAAATACTTCAGTAGATTTTTAATCTGTCTTTTTCTGTCTCCCAGAAACAGCCTGAGTGGTTTTCTCTCTGATTTGTGTTTAGCACCACCTCAGTTAACTCCTTAATATTTAGGCTTAATATTTAGGCCTTCCCTACCTGACAGGTAGACAAGTTTAACTTTAAAGCAGACTTCAATCTGTGCATTCACATGGTGAGATCAAGGGATCTTACCCATTCATGGGGAGAAAATGATCTTAGAAAAATGTGGATTTTCATGTGTTTGGGGCAGGGGAAGAAGCTGTTTCAGAATTCTCCGAGTTAGCTTTTAAAAACGTAATGGTTTTTGTTCAGCACACCTAGAATTTCCTTATTGCATAAAATAATCACACTTTCTGCGAGTCCCTGTGGCCCAGCTAAGGGTTTGTATCACACCCAGCCCAACAGGTGCTGTTTGTGGGGCTCATTTGGAATTACCACTGGCTCTTGGCATGGCTCAGTCCCCAGAGCTGTGTTTCCTAGGCTATCTCTAGTGAAGTCTGAAGGAGCCAGATGACTTCCCAGGCCCTGTAAAGGCATTTTTTATGGAGACTTGGAGCGTATTTATGTGCTGCACGCACCGCCCCCAGCCTGTTAAAAGCAAGAATTTGGTACAGGTTTCCACTCTTATCTCACTGCTCACATTTGTTTCACAGATCACCTTTAAAAGGGCTGTAAATGGGCTGTGGGGCTCAATTCCCCGGCTGAGCCTAAACCTTGCAGCAGGTTTGTGTTCTGGACAGAGCTGGGGATTAACTCTGCTCTGCTTAACAAGTCCCCAAGCCTGAGGAGAAGACATTCCCCACAAAAGAGCTGATATTCCACTGTATTCCAGGGAAAGGTGTCCCTGCCCATGGTGGGAGGTGGGATCTGGACCTTTAAGGTCCTTTCCCAGTCCAAACCATTTTGGGGTTGAAAAGCAGCGTTGGGTCAGAATGGTGGAAATCAGTGCCTGGCCCTTGCTTTTAAAGCCAAAAGCTTGGATTAATCCCTTAATCCAGCTGGATTGGGGCAGAATTTCACTCCTGGGCACTCGGGTGATGCTCGGTGGCACTCGGGTGGTGGCTGCATTTCCCTAAATGAACATCTGAGGGTGAATGAACAGGGATCCGTCCCTTCCTCACCTCTGAACCCGTTGCCGTTGCCGCTGGAGCAGGCGGGAGAGGGGGACCCCTGGGGTCTGATGACAGGAGCAAAGGCACTCTTCTGTTTGACTGCGGGGAACACGGATGAGGAGAACGGCAGGATGGAAGAAGTGCTGGAGGAGCCGACTGTTGGACTCGAGGACATCACTGCCAAATGGGGGGGAAAAAAAGGGATTTCTCATCAGAAATTTGGTAAAACCGCCTGAAGGATCTGTTGTGTGATTCCCTGTGTTACCGCTCGAAGGAGGGCTCGTTCTCTCAGTGAGGATAATTGGAGCGAGTCTGAAGTAGAGAGGGAGTTAAGCTGAATAGTTCAGAAAAAACAGTGCTTAATGCTTTCAAAATTAAGGGTGAGGATGCCAGAAAATTGGAAGTCATCAAGGGAAAAACAGATTCAATAGGAACAGTAATGGCCTGTCCACTCAGTGTCCTTGGAATTTGGGAAGGTTGGCAAATCCTGTGTCTTCCCCAGTTTTTTAAAAAATAAATTTCCTTGGTTTCAAGCTGCTACTTAGTTTTTACTCTAAATTGGCTACTTTTAAAAGGAATGTCTTGCAAGGAAAAAGCCCCCTTCTATGTCCAATAACTTGTTAAGGAACTGTTTGCTGAGCTTCCAGAACAATATCAGCCATTCCTCAGCAAAAGGAGGAACAAATAATAGTATTTCATGTGAATTCCCAGGTCTCTTGGAAGAATTAGTTTGAAATCACAATAACAAGATGCTGGAGACCTGGTCCTTTCCTTATGGAAAACTCCAAAATAGGGAATGATGATGATGATGATGATGATGATGATAATAATAATAATAATAATAAATAGCTGTTTAACTCTTCATCCTGTTTTTATATATACATATAAAACATGTACTTAATTATTTACTTACACCATAGCTGGTGGTGTATACACATTTTCTTGGTTTTTCACACATTCCCTAGCCAGAGGGAAATCAAGGTGTGGAAGGAAGAGTGGCTGCTCATGGTAGAACAAGCAGAAATTGAGAGTTAAATTCCATTATATGTTATATTTCTGGTTACAAGTTAATATGGTTTCACAGGAAATTAATCCCCAATTCAGCTCTCAGTTATTGATAATGCCTTCAAACTCATAAAAATTATTTCATAGTGGCTTTTACACAGGATTTGCAGAAGTCTCTGTGCTAAAAGCAGTGGCTACTTGCTTAATAAAGCTGTGAATTGCACCTCATTTCCCATGGTGGCTTTGCCACTCAGGAATCTGCATAAGGATAAAAAAATGCAGGACAATAAGGAAGTAAGGTTCTCTATTCAAAAAATGGGAGCATTTTCTAGTTTGTACCCAAACACACCCAAACACAAGCAGAAGCCCTGACAAAATCTGCCCTAAACCCGTTTTTGCTGGTTTTTTGAGGCAGAAGGAGGCAGAATTGGCAATAACGAGGAGGAGGAAGCAGAATTGGTAATGAGGAAGGGGAGGCAGAATTGGCAATAACGAGGAGGAGGAAGCAGAATTGGTAATGAGGAAGGGGAGGCAGAATTGGCAATAACGAGGAAGGGGTAGAATCGGCAATGAGGAGGAGGAGGAGGCAGAATTGGTAATGAGGAGGAGGAGGCAGAATTGATAATGAGGAGGAGGAGGCAGAATTGATAATAACGAGGGGAGGGCAGAATTAGCAATGAGGAGGAGGAGGAAGCAGAATTGGCAATAACAAGGAGGAAGAGGCAGAATTAGCAATAAGGAGGAGGAAGCAGAATTGGTAATAATGAGGAGGAGGAAGCAGAACTGGCAATAATGAGGAGGAGGAGGAGGAGGAGGAGGAGGAGGCCGTACGTCCGTAGGGGGATCCCGTCGGGGAGCCGTTGATGAAGCCGGGGGAGCCGGGCACGCCCAGGTTGGACATGGGCACGTTGCTGTAGCCGTTCATGCTGTTGCTGGAGGTGCTGTAGTTGGACTGCTGGGGGGTGGAACTGGACGAGTACCCTCGGGGGGAGATGCTGCTGGTGTTACGGATGTAACCTGCAAACAAAGCACATTTCAGAACAGGTCCGTGGCTCCAAACTTCCTCCTGCGCTTCCCCTGCTTCCATAAATGTCATTTAAATCCAGATTCTTTCAAGCCTTTAGGTAACACCAAGGAATTCAGTGCTTTCCCCTGCAACTCAAGTTCTGAACCAACTTTTTGAAGTGATCTGATATATATTTTTCCAATAAAATTTGATTTATTAAAATTTTAAATTCATTCCAAGACCTGGGCAACATTGTGTGTGCTTGTGTTTATCTGGGGTAGAATTTATAATAGATGGGATTTTCTACCATTTAATGGGGGAGGTTTTACTCTTGAAATTATTGTTGAATTGTTGAATTACAGATAAATTACAGATTTATCTGGGATGCCCAGAGTTAAAGCCATTGCTGGGCATATGGAGAGATTGGAAAACTGATGAAGGGAAGAAAGGATTGGGAACATGACTGGATTGGGGTTTCAGGGTTGCGGGACGGTCTCAGGGCTCACCCTGGTTGTTCCCCTGATCCCCAGAAAGAAAGGATTGGGAACGTGGCTGGATTGGGGTTTCAGGGTTGCGGGATGGTCTCAGGCTCACCCTGGTTGTTGCCCTGATCCCGAAAAGAAAGGTCTGGGAAGGTGACTGGATTTTGGGACGGTCTCAGGCTCACCCTGGTTGTTGCCCTGCGCCGAGTCGGAGATGCTGACGCCCAGCTGGCCGCCGTAGGAGTTGATGCCCATCATGGAGCCGTGTGCTGGGGAGCTGGCCAGCGCCGGCAGCTGCGCGGGGTTGCGGGGCACGCTGTACAGCGCCTCGGCGATGTCGGCCGCGCGCTTCAGGATCAGGTCCTGCGGAACCAGGGACGGGGACAGCTCAGCACCGTCCGCCCGGGGCCGGGGCCGCGCTCTGCCACCCCTGCCACACTCACCTGGTTGTTGTGGGGGGTCCCATACAGGGCCTCCACCAGGTCAGCGGCTCTTTTCAGCAGCATTTCCTGCGGGGGGAGAGGGAAAGAGATGTTTTAATGGCAAAAAAATAGCTCTGTTAAATAAAACGAAGTAAAAAAACCAGAAAATATATATATATGAAATAAATAAATAAAATA
>VZTJ01003943.1:107551-145337 GCA_013397795.1 Orthonyx spaldingii
AATAAATAAAGTAAAATTAAAATATAAAAACTAGATAACAATAAAAACAAATATATAATAAGTAAAAATAAATACAAAAAATACAACTAATTAAATGTGTGATAAAACACAAATAAATAAACAAATACAATGAATTAATACAATAAAATAGAACAGGAGAAAATAAAAGAAATAAAATTAAATAGTGAATAAAATAACAGAATTGACTAGACCAGTCTAAAGTAAAATAAATAAATAAGTAAGTAAAATAGACGAATAGAGTAGAGTAGAGTAGAATAGAATAGAAAGAATGGAATGGAATGGAATAGAATAGAATAGAATAGAATAGAATAGAATAGAATAGAATAGAATAGAATAGAATAGAATAGAATAGAATAGAATAGAATAGCATAGAATTTAAAAGAATAAAAATAAAACCATGAGCTAGTATTCTCTCAAGTGACTCGGGTGTTCGTGTGTGGTCTCTCTGAAAGCTGGGTACCTTCACCAGGTGTTATTTGCCAGGTACCTGAAGAGTTGAAGCCCTCACAGTGGGTCAGAGCAGCCCCCCCAAACCACGAGTCCCTTTGGAGCCGTCGGGGGGTGATCCCTGGCTCGGCCGTGCCGTGTCCGGGGCTCCTCCGTGACCCGGAGCTCTCCAGAGTCCTGAACCTGCTCCACCTCGGCAGCACCAAAAGCGGAGACAAATCCCGGATGTCCCGTTCCCCAGGGGATTCCAGGGTGTTCTTTGGCATGGACACACGGACAAGTGTAGGACTCAATGTATTCCTTTGCATGGACACAGCGGTGGAGCTCAGGGATTTGCCACCATGGATAAATGCAGAGGACAAGGACAGTGACAGGGAACGTTCACTGGCCTCGTTTTAGAAGCAAAATTACCCAGAGATTGTTTGAGCTCTAACACATAAAAATCCCTGTGGGTTCTACACAATCCCATTCTTGCTGGACTTACAACTAATTGGTGAACTCAGATGTGATTGTCATTTAGGGTATAATTGTGTCTCTTTTACGAGTTAGAAGTGAAAAAACACATTTGGTGGGCTGAGTGAAATGCTTAAAATTATTTTACCTTAGCTAATCTTTCAGGATCCCCAGGATGTCTTGGGATTACCTTCTGCAGTCTTTGGAAGCCGTAATCGATGGTGGGTTCATTTAAAGCTGGAACGAAAGCATCAAACCCCACCACATTACACGAGTGTGTTTAACACGTATTTGTGTATGGCCCTGTCTCTATAGGGGAACAAAGAAATCACAACTTCTGCACTTAAAACTGCACCAGTTTCCCTGGCTGACTTCTCATCCTCTATCAAAGGCTGAATGAATACTTTGGAAGATGCAGCAGCACTGCCACAAAATACTCCTTTAAGGGTAAATGTTTCACTCTGGACAAAACCATGACAGCAATAAAGAAAATTATGACATCTACACACCAAAACAGGTCTTCTCTGGCTGGTTACACAGCCAGAAATCAGAGAGCTGCGTTTGCTCCTCTAATAAACACATTCCACACACGCCCCCAACGTTTTGCAGTCCCAAAGTAGGGCACAGCTCTTCATTAGACACATTCCCTTCCCCACTTGTGTGTTCTGCATACGCCGCCACTTCCCTGTAATGATCTTAATCTCTGGTGGATAAAGCAGGGTATTTTGACCCAGATCCTCAGTTAGCAATAGCTGGCAGAGCCCTACTGGCATCGCTGATGATTTCAGAAAACTTCAGACACTTTCATAGTCTCTGCTAGGAAATTGCAGCAATAATAATCCAATTTCTGATTATTCAAACTCCAATTTAAATCGGTGCAGGACCCAAAAGTCAGCTCGCAGCATTCTGTGTGCTCGGGCTCTGCCTGCCTCCAACACCGCAGCGGTGCCACTGTGCACCAGCACAGTTACAGGGATGTTTTTCTTTGAATTGCCTTATTCTTCAGAACACACATTTTAGCACAAACAACACATTCATGCTGAGGATCCTGCGAAGAATTCCATGACACATTTAATAAGTAACATATGTAAGTCCTTTAGCACCACTCTCACCCTTTTATACCATTTGTGGTTCTTTTGGGGGAAGAAAAAATCTTTATTTTTTTAAATAACCGGTGGCACTGGCACAGTTGAAAACCCCTCATTGCAAGAGATGCTGATGGTTCTTATTGAATGATCCAAAATATCCTGAGCACCTCACAGGAGAACCATTTCCTGCAGCAGGAGAATGAACCCATCAAGTGAGACAGACTTTTACACTGATCCAGGTTCTCTGTTTATCCCTGTCTGCCTTTGGTATAACAACATGAAGGTAAAAGGTCACATTCCCCACTGAGATACATTTTATATTTACTTTTTATTAAATAATTATGGCATGGCATGAAGTTTAAATATTACAGGAGATAATCGAGTGGGAATTGAGCAGAGAAAACCCAGACCTGAGAATTTAGTCTTGGCTATACTTAGAATGTCTTTGCTCTCCACTGGGAGCCATTCTGGTTTGCTTAAGGAGTTTAATAATACACATTTCAACTGCCACAGGATCTACATCCCGTTTGGGAAGAGGGGTTTTTTGGGGGGTGGGTTATTTTGCCAATAATCCGGAGAATTAGAGGCCAATTCTCTCAAGAGCCTAAACATCATTATGTGCCATTCCTCTTCTTGATCACAGATCTATTCACTTAAGTTATATATCTACAGCTAAAGACATGTGAAATATATAGAAATATAAAGAAATATATAGAAATTCAGACATGTGAAATATACAGGAATTCAAATAGATATAAAATTACTAAAAATAGCTAATGGGAATATGCAAAATACTAATTCAGGAAGAAGAAGCTGGCTGTTATTCAACAAACATTTTTCCAGTGGATTACATGGACATTTTCATCCTGATAGATCAACAGCAGCAAATCATTTCCCAACAATGCTGAATTGTTCTCAGGACTCGGCCATCCTGAATCAATGTGTACATTATGTCTTTCAGCACAAAGGTTTTCTGTACAGCCTGCAACAGAATTGCCCACCACTGGTTTTACTCATTAATGGAACAAAAATATCTCTGTTGTGAAATCCTGCTCAAAACCAACATCAAGTATTCGGAGGAGTAAATGACACCTTTCCAACTGGAGGCGAAAGACGAAGAATCCACCAGCAAGTTCAAGCAGCTTCCCCACAATCCCACTTCCACTGAGGAAAGAGCTGCTGGGTCAGGAGTGATTTATTCGTGTGTTACATAGAAATATGCCAGAATTCTATCCAAATGCTTTGGGGTTCATGGATTCAGAGGCCATAAAGGGGTCTGACACACAAGCAGGCTCTTCATTATTTCGTAGAAACCAGATTTCTGAAATGAACCCCCTCAGAAAACAGACTCGGCTTTGGCAACCCTCAAAACCAGAGTTTCAGGCTCAAGGGGTCTCCTGAACTTCCCAAAACATAGTTTTAAAAATTGGGCATGGTATGATATAATATATGCACAAAAAGAGAAGCCACCTAGGGAAGAAACTAAATTGTCAGTGAGCCTGTAAACATCTCCCTAGCATGGCTGTTTTAACAACAGATTTGTTGTGTAAAAGTAGGGAGAGATCTAAATGTGTCACCAATTACCTGACTTTATTTATGTGAGGCTCAAACAGAGTCTGGACAGTGCTTCCTCTTTGATGTTTTTACCCTTCAAAACCTGTGTTTTCATCTTAAACACAGCAACCCTGACTCTCTGGAGTAGGAGGTGAGGGACAGTTCTCACGCTGAGCAGGTTTTGCCACGACACTCGGCTGCGCCTGCCAGAGCTGCAGCGGCAGCTCAGCCCCTCTCTGCGGCGTGATCAGCTGGGGAGGGCAACAGGAGAGGCACCGTCAGGCATCTGTTCTATTCTTTTACTCCACGAGGAAATAACAGAACAGTTTGGGTTGGAAGAACCTTAAAGATCATCCAGTCCCACCTCCAGGGGACACTTTCCTCTATCCCAGGTTGCTCCAAGTCCAATCCAACCCTGGACACTTCCAGGGATGGGGCAGCCACAGCTTCTCTGGGCAACCTGTGCCAGGGCCTCACCATAAAAACTGTCATCCTCATCTCCAGCTCTACCCTTGTTCAGTTTAAAACCATTCCACCTTGTCCTGCCTCAGTAAAAACTCTTCATTTCTTTATTATCACTACAGATCAGCAGAGGGATACACCTGGGTTAGTTCCTGGCCTCCAGGAACTCTCAGTGCTCTTTACCCTTCAAAACCTGTGTTTTCATCTTAAACACAGCAACTCTGACTCTCTGGAGTAGGAGTTGAGGGACAATGCCCATGCTGAGCAGGTTTTGCCACGACACTCGGCTGCGCCTGCCAGAGCTGCAGCGGCAGCTCAGCCCCTCTCTGCGGGGCCCGCCTGCGACACCCGCCCAGCACAGCGCTGACACTGGAAGTATTAATTAGCACACATCAAAGCACACCAGACGGCTGCAGAAGGAGGATGCTGTGAAGATCTGCACGATTTACCCCGAGTGGCAGCGGCTCGTGCCGGTATCACCCTGGGAGATGTGGGGAAGGGCCACATCCAAGGTGCTCAGCACAGCTCTGCAGCTCATCTCGGCTTTACCCCACAAAGCACAGCAGATGGAAACCAACAGAATCAGTCTGGACATCTCCAGAGGTATCCTGAACCCATAAAGCTGAGGCAGAGGGAGAGCAGGTTTTGCAGTGGGATGCCTGACCTCCAAGGTGTTAACAGAGAAAAGGCACCTGTGGCCTTAAAGTTTGAATCACGGAATCATGGAATGGTTTGCGTTGGAAGGGACCTTAAAACTCATTCTGTTCTACCCTGCTGCCATGGGCAGGAACGCCTTCTGGCAGGTCTGGATGCTCCAAGCCCCATTCAACCTGGCCTTGGACACTCTCAGGGATGGGGCAGCCACAGCTGCTCTGGGCACTCTGTGCCAGGGCCTTACCACCCTCACAGGGAGGAATTTCTTCTGTAAATCTCACTGAAATTTCCCTCTTTCAGTTCAAACCCATTAGTCCTTGTCCTGTCACCACAGTTCTTGATGAAGGGTCCCTCTCTGGTTTTCCTGTCAGCCTCTTCAAATCCTGGAAGTCTCTTTTTCCCCGTGTCTCTCACAGGCTAAAGCAGTGACAGCAGGAAATGCTTTGTCACATCAGCTTTTTCTGTCCAAGGGAACTCACTCCTCCAATTTATAGAGCTCTCTGCATCCTTGTGAGTGTTGTTTCTCACAAGCAGACAACAAGACCTCAAATCTCCTTGCAAGATTCAGCAAACCAGCACCTTCCCATCCCTGGATCCTGGCACGGAGGCTGATACAGCACAGCCCAGAGCCCGACCTTTCCCACAGATGATTTTATATTGCTTTGCTCTGACAAGGGTAACCCCTGGAGGATTTCTGCTCAGCAAGGAAAATTATGTTCCAAATCTCCCTGATATACACATTTCCAGGTTAGCATCTCTGTGACAAAGTAAATGCAGAGCTGTGATCAAAGCCGAGCTAGGAAAGCCTACAAGACGTGCCCTCAGCTGGCATAAACTGGTGTGTTATTAAAGCCAAGGGAACTATAACGGAACCACTTACAGCAGCAGAGAATTTGAATTTGTGTCGTATTAAAAGCAGAATATGAGGCTACAGCAAGATTAGCAGCAGAGAACAAATGTCTTATTATTGCAGGAGCAGCTGATGAAAGGAAAGCAATTCAGAGCAGGGATGTGTGTGCAACCTGGATCCTCACCAGATGAAGGCACACATGGGGGACTAAATGTTTGGTAGTGGTGATTTAAACATAGGCTTTTAACTCTCATTTTAAGTATTTTATCTCTCACTTCAGCTGCTAAAGTTGGTTCAGCAGCTGCCATTTGCCTCCAAAGAGCCGTTTCTCTGGGTTTTTGTTGTACTCTCCAGCACATCGTTACAAGTCTACAGAATCCTGCTGGCTTCACTCTGACAGGAAGTTTTCCACGTGGGAACCTTATGGAAAAGTCCACACGTCCCCTTTTGGCAATGAGAGGAGGTTGATGGCCGGGCTGCAGCACCCTAAGTGGGAGCACTTTGGAGGGGAAACGCTGAGAGCCCAGAAGTGCAGCAGTGCCAGCACAGCACACTTTGCAGGAGCCCAATATAAAGACACAACAGCCTCACTGTGCCAGTTAGATTTACCCTTGAAATGTACAGCTAATTTTTATATTCATCTTCCCAACACTTTGTAATTTTCTTCTTCAAACAATCTGTCTTAGTGTAACTCCAAAAAACAAAACAAAAAGAAAAGCTTCAAATACAATCAGGTTGAACATAAATATTTGGTTGCATATTCTATAGGCAAACCCATGTTGTGACAGCAGTTGGGAAAAATATTCATGTGCAGCAAAAATGCCTTATGAAACCACCTCCTTACACACCCAAATGTCACCACTGCCAGAGCGGCCTTGGAAGAGCACGAGGGTAAATCAATCAATCAAACCAAGGGTTGTCAGTAACAATCACTGACACAGCTCAAATGCCAGGCACCCACCTGTGTAAATGAACCTGCCCGGTGCTCCTTTGCAGAACTGTTTGGATTTGTAGGACAATGTCACCTCCACCACGCCGGGAATGTGCCGGGGCGGCGTCTGCACGCGGATGGCATGAGGGGTGATCAGCTGGGGAGGGCAACAGGAGAGGCACCATCAGGCATCTGTTCTATTCTTTTACTCCACGAGGAAATAACGGAACAGTTTGGGTTGGAAGAACCTTACAGATCATCCAGTCCCACCTCCAGGGGACACTTTCCACTATCCCAGGTGGCTCCCAGTCCTATCCAACCTTGGACACTTCCAGGGATGGGGCAGCCACAGCTTCTCTGGGCAACCTGTGCCAGGGCCTCACCATAAAAAGTGTCATCCTCATCTCCAGCTCTACCCTTGTTCAGTTTAAAACCATTTCACCTTGTCCTGCCATTACAGGCCTCAGTAAAAACTCTTCATTTCTTTATTATCACTACAGATCAGCAGAGGGACACACCTGGGTTAGTTCCTGGCCTCCAGGAGAGGATCACACATTTTAGGGTAAATTATCATCAAGAAATTTGTACTGTTAAGCCCATTGGTTAATTGATGGCTTATTCCTGGGCCCAGATGGATTCTTCCTCCTTCCCAAACTCACACCCTTTCTTTATTTCTCTACCTTTGCTTGCGTAAATAAACCTGTGTAAATAATAAACCCTGTGGAAAAATAGGTACAGTAACATTCATTAAGTTCAACAACGGGTAAAAAAATACATGGGAATATCAATTATCTCCTTCAGCTCACATCAGGAGACAATATCTAATAATTTCTTTGATTTTATAGATGCCTAGAATTGTTCGGTTCCATTCTGGGTATCACTCAGTAATATCACACAGCAAGGAAAACACATTCCATGAATTCCCTTCACACAGGTTCCTATGTACCACCCCACCACCACCACAGAACAGGAATGGGAATGGGAACGGGAACGGGAACAGGAACAGGAATTAGCCCCGTTCCTCGTCAGAAAAGGGAAGTTTCCCCAGCTCAGGCAGGCGGGCAGCTGTACCCACCTCACTCCACACCAGCATGGTCCCAAACACCACCTGCAGCCCATCGAAGAAGTTGTCCCCGATGATGATCACCATGGCTCCGCCCGTGGTCCACCCCTCGCTGGGGCTGATGGCTTTGATGCAGGGCGTGGCTGCACAGAACAGAAAGAACATCAAAACATTGCTTGAAGGTGTCGTTTTTTATCTCCCCGACAGCTTTGAGGCTGTTTTCAGGCTTCGGTGTAAATCCCTGGTGCAATTCCTGTGAGCATCAAACATCCCAAGTGATGCAAAACTGCAGCTGAGAGCAGCTCCAGCCACCCACACCTGGGAATTCCTGACTGCCCAATGCTGGCAGTGGCCTAGGACAAGTCCCCTCCAGCCTTTCACCCATGAAGGCTGCTCAGCACTGCACAAACCCCAGTATGTTGATAAATAAATAAATAAATAAAGGACTGTTTTCTGCCTTGCAAGTGCTAACTACTTGCCTATTCATTACTGGCACTTAACATCGTGTCATTAAAGCCTAATAGGCCAACTGTAGTGGGTGTAAAAATGAAACGCTTAAGTGATCGTGCAGAGGCTGCTTAAAAAAACAAAATTACACCCAGCCATTAGCATGTGATCCCACAAACACGAGCCCTGTGGAAAAAAAAAGGTAGAGCCACATTCATTAAGATTATCAATGGGTGAAAAAAGATATGGGAATATCAAATGTCTCCTCCAATTCATATCAGGAGACAATTTCTAATAATTTTCCTGATTTTATAGAGTCGATTTTTTTTTTTTTATTTCTCTCTTCCATATGTTCAAGGCCTCTGGACTATGCATCCCATCAGGAACCCAATATGGTTTCCAGGCCATAACCAAAGTCAATCCATCACTCCATTCCCAATGTTGACAGGGTCAGAGGTGGAGGGGAACTTTGGCAGTGCTCCAAAAACATGAGACTCCTTTGAACAGCCAGTCAATCACATCCAATCAGTCAAGGAAAAACTGGATGGCTTCCTAGGCTAGGAATCCTGGGATTTTCCTTCTACCATTTCACTGCCCGCTGGGGGAGAATTAACACCACTCCGAATTCTTTACTGATTCAATCATTTTCTTCCAGTTCATTAATTCTTCTTTTAGGTTGATACAGGGCACAGTTAAGAAGTGGGGCAGCAAAACATTATAATGAAATAATATCCTTGCTTGTCTTTTCTGCTAACATCACCAGCTCTTCTCACTTTCAGTGGCTGCAGGGGAGGGAAAATCAGGCACTGATAGCATTTCCCAGCATTTTCCAGGCATTTTTGAGCACTGCCTGCGTGAGGGAGGTGGAATGTTTTGGGAGCGAAGAGGGAGAGGAGGGGCCGAACGTTTTGAAACTTAACAGATACAAGAATTTGTAATTGCTTGAATGCAGTCTCCAACCCATCCTGGAGCTGGCCATGAGTCTGGCTTAGCCAAACAAACTCACATCAATTAGTGTCAGCTCCCTCTGCGCATCGTTAGGCTCCGTGCACAGTTTGTTTAAGGGAACCAGTGACACTTTTTCATACACATCTTGTGCTGGAACGGCTCTGTTTAACTAAGATGTCATCTTGCCTAATTTGCCTGAAATCAAATCTATCCCAGCTGAATGAGAGGGCTGAAATTTAGATAATACTTGGTGTTTCTGTGTTTTTCATCTTCGCAGTACATACTAATTAATAAATTGTAGGGGGAGGGGGAGCCAGTCCCTTAGATGTGAGGAGGATCATATTTTGCATGCAGTAGACACTGTTTTCCTGCCTCTGCCTTCCCCAACCCCCTGAGGCTCTGCAGTTCCCCCTTAGCTCTCCTTCCCTCCTGAAAACAAACGGAAATGGAAGAATGGGTAATTTCTGCTCTGCTCTCCAGACAAAACTCCCACCTTCTGAGGGGTCGAGTCTCCTCGCTCTCCGCCCGTGCTTGGAGTTGTTGTGCACAAACATGTTGTCAGACACTGCCAGCACGTGCCCATCCACATTCACTGTTGTTGATAGCACCACCTGGATATTTGGAAAGAGAAGGAAAAAACAGCCAGGTAAACAATTTATTCCAAATTCAACTTGTTAAGGATCAATTATTCAGTTCGGCTAAACCCTTGTCTTGTAAAACAGCAGCACGTCCTGCAGGGGTTGACAAGAAGTGGAGAAAATATTTTCAGCCTTCATTCAGTGCATTAATTGCATTTAACAGAGCATTCTGTGGGCTGTATAGAGGCCTCACTGTGTAATGACCCAGCTCTTGCAGGATGGGAACTCCAAAAAACAGGACCTAAGATTATGTCTGGTTTTGACATGTGAGTGCACAGTGCCTCCTGAAAATCATCTGAGCCTGAGCAGCCCAAAGCAAGCAGCAGGTTTTAAACCTCAACCTTCATGACTGGGCTCCAATTTGAATTCTTAGAGGAAGTAACTGTATATGTTCATTAATCCCACCTTAGTTTTTACAGTATCCAAAGCTCTAAATCCCATCAATCCAGGAATATGTGTGACTTCAAACCACAAACTTTCGGGGAAAACAAACCTTGTTTTAACTCCTGAAAGAAGATGCCCTCTGAGTGGTTTTGACCATTAGTTGGTGTAAATGAGCTTAATTCCATCCCACTGCCACACCTACAGCAATGCACAGCTGTGGAGAGTCAAACCCTGGATGTGTTCATGGATTTTCACAGCCGAGGTAAGAGAATGTGAAACTCTAATTGTTGATAAAACCCTCTCCAGCACAGAGCAAGAGAAACTTTGCCATCCCCAGGCTTAGGCAATCTTAAAGAATACTTTCTTTCTTGAGACAACTCTAATTCATTCCAAAAGGCTCTTGTCATCCTGTACTCTTCTACTTCTCAAGCATTCTTGTCACAGAATGTGTTGCTTTTTTGTGCCAACTGATTTCCTCATTCCCATCAGGGTGGGGCGCAACTCCGTCCAAAGGGAGCGTTTCCTGCATGACATAGCTGAGCCCGCTCAGATGCACTTCATTATTTTCCCTTAAACAATGGAAATAAATTTTAATCTCTCACTGGCCAGCCCAGAGCACACTGTGGCAACGGGAGCATAGGCCTGAATTATTTCCAGTGTCTGAAATATTTACGACAAGTGTTTAAATTGCAACCAAATGTAAATAAAAACGGAATAGAGAGATCTCTGAGTGCGCTTACACGAGTGGGATAAATACACACCCACGTGCTCCCAGGAAGAGAGAATGGAGGCAGGCTTCAAGTGTTCACACACAGAATAGAATCATGGAATATCCTGAGAGGAAAGGGACCCACTGGGATCATCCAGTCCAGCTCCAGGCCCTACACAGAACCCCCAAAATCCCACCCTGTGCCTGAGAGCGTTGTCTAGAAGTGCATCTTCCATTTCTGCTGGCTCCGGGAGCAGAAGATGCTCAGCACTTGTCTTCTGGACTGGTTCTTGCCATTCCTGTGCCGCTGCTGTGGGGGTCTCTACATCTCCTACCAAAATGTGGCTCTTGTGTTGTCCACAAGTCAAGGAGTGATTCCAGCACTGAGCTCTGGTCTGGGACCGGGGACAGCACCCAGGGAACAGCTGGAGCTGTGCCAGGGAGGGTTAGGCTGCATATCAGGGAAAGGTTGGGAATCAGGGAAAGGTTGGGTATCAGGGAAAAGTTCTTCCCCCAGAGGGTGCTGGGCACTGCCCAGGCTCCCCAGGGAATGGGCACAGGCCCGAGGCTGCCAGAGCTCTGGGAGAATTTGGACAACGCTCTCAGGCACAGGCTGGGATTTTGGGGGTTCTGTGTAGGGCCAGGAGCTGGACTGGATGATCCCAGTGGGTCCCTTTCCCTCAGGGTATTCCATGACTCTACTCTGTGTGTGAACACATTGTCCAGATGCGTGGTTCCATTTTTATCCACCTCTCCCACCCACGACAGAAGGGCCAGAGCCACTTGGCCTGTCACAGGCTGGGGCCCAGGGTGAGCAAACACAGCAGTCTCGGGGACACCATGAGATGCAAAGTTCGGATCTGGAGCAGAACCTTCTCAAAGTTTGGGACCTGTTTTGGTGTAACCTGGAATTCAGCAGAGACCTTTGCCATTGCTATGCCAAGACCACCCAACTCCTCATCCACGGTGTGGAGAAAGGACACGAGGGATCCGGGACATCAAACTGACTGAACTTCTTCACTTTGCCCGAGCTGTTCCCTCTTGCCTGATGGAGATCACAATGCGATTGTTTTATACTGGAGATTAAAAACCAATGTTTTATGGATAAAAAGGAGGAGGAATGTGCATTCCACCATGGTCTCTAACTCCCAGGCCCTTCCCTTTCACAAGCCAACGGCTTTCCCCCAGTGAGTATTTCCTGGGTCATGAAGGGTGACCCTTTCCATCTGGAATCAATCAGTCAACTCCTGACAACTTCCTGAAACACCTCACTCCATTTCCTGTTCTCTCCCCCTTCCCTCTTTCCCCCTGGTTTGCTTCACTCTTCAAAACTGCAGGCCACAGCAGCTTAATGTTAGAGGGTCAGACACAGTTAGACTCCAAAACACTACACAAGAACACCTTTGACCTTCAAAAATCTTTACATCTTAGCCAAACAAATCAAGGTCAACGTTTCTTACCATTACCTTGTTAACCATTTCTATGCATTTTTGCCAATACCCTCCTGAACACGTATTTATCAACAACACTTGTTCTCCCAACATCGTAAAACAGTCCAAGCCCTTTTTAAAACCCCCCCTGTATTTAGTGCTGATGAAAGGTGATGTGCAAACTTCCCTGGGGATTTAAATTCTCGCTTTTGCCCACTGCACTGGCAAATGGTTCTGGTGAGTTTTTCCTTTGCTGCCCTGATGGCACCACTTCTTGTGTATGATGTTTGGCTTCTTTGTCTCTTCTCAATGGATGATCTTTTACCTAAAATCATTTGTTAACGCAAAATTTAATCTGAAGGGAATGATTTGAGAACAACAAAATAGGTCAGGTAGGCCATGGATTCTGATGATTGAGGCTGAGGGCCAGATTTGGGCACAGACAGCATAACAACTAAAGATTTTGTGCCACCCAAGAGCTGGACTGAGCTGTCACTTCTGCTGGGGTTTCAGAGGATGGCAAGCAAGAAGGAAATAGAGAGGGCAATGTGTTATTCCTTCATCCTTCCAAACACAGATACCATCTCCCTCAGAACACTGAGGGAATCGCAGGATTTTAAGCTGTGTTTTCACAGTCCCTGTGGTTCTCCCTGCCAGTCTGCAGAGGTCTTGTTACCAGCTGAGAGGGCACAGGCTACACCAGTGATTCCCCAACCGTCCTGGAGGAAGCTGCATCTCCATGTTATTTCTGTTTCCCAGGTGGATTTCTGTAAAGCAATCCCTGCTCAGAACCCACGGGGAGGGTTCACCTCCCGTGACACCCAGACAAAGTGTCTTTAGCACATTAAATTCTGCTTCTCTGAGCTGCACTGCCCCTCCTTCAGCTCCCTGCACAGCTCAGGGGGTTGTGTTTCTTTACAAACCTTCACCTGAGTACTACAAACTTCCCTCCCCCACCTATGTTCTATCCGTATTTCTGTGTTCTAAAGTGAGCTGCTCTTCAAATCACAGATATGCAAATGCACTCACATCCCCAGATACAAGACCTGTATCAGTCACAGACACCTATTTAGACATATGGTACAAACATTCCAGGCATAGAGGCATTTACTTACATGTAACATATCTCACCACTGTGTAAATGATCTCTCTCAAAAAATCCCCGTTACCATTCCAAGTGTGGAAAAAATTCTTTATGACATTGTACATCTGGAAACAATATTGCATTCCTGATGCACTTTCCCATATAACTCTCTAGTCACAGCACCATGTTATTTTAACTTAAAAAAAAACCCAAAACAAACCTACTATAAGGATTAAAAAAATTATCACCACTATTATTATTATTATTCTTATTGTTGTTGTTATTGTCATTATTATTATTATTATTATTATTATTATTATTATTATTATTATTTTCCAGCTGAGTGAAAGGAAAGATGTCAGGCCTCAGTCCTGCTGCCTGAACTTGGACAGGCCTCCCGTTGATGTCAACAGGAATTTTGGTCAAGGGAGTAACACAGGACGAGAGCCTGGATATGATGGGTTTGCTTCAGAGCTGGATTAGGAATAAGATAAACAATGTGGAAAATGCCAGCAGCCTCACTCTGCTCAAAACTTCCATGGAAATCTTTGGGAAATCCTCCCCGAGACCCTAGGCCTGCAAACTGGGGGCTGACAGAGCAAACTGGGCACTTGGCCTTCACTGCAGGGGATCTGAAGGTTCGTGGGACACAGGGGCTGGACACCACTCCTGGGTCACTGACACCTTGTCCCTGCTGCTATCCACAACCAGACCATGGAGCTGCTTTCATAAAATCATTTTCAACCATTTTCACCTCCTGCCTTTGACACTCGTCTTGTTTTAAAGCCTGGTGGGGAGGGAATTTATGGCTTACAGCCTGAATTTAGTCCTAGTCAGGTTATACTTCACATTAGTTTTCAAATTATTATTTCCCTTCCTGACCTACCTGAGGGTAATTTCAGAGAGCAGTTCCACCCCTCCTCAGTGCAAGTATTTGAGCCAAGCTCTTGTCCAGCCCCTGTCCCCTTCAGGACCCATTCCTGCACCTGGTCCAGTGTAGTTTTGCTCTCTTTTGACTGCAGTTAATTCAGTGTATTGTACAAGAAACCAGAGGGGACAATTCTACAAATCCCCCTCCTTTCTGCTGGCAGTGTGAGACACAGTGGATCTCATCTGTGGCTTGCTTTTAATGGATGAGACATCACTCTGGGAACTCTCTTTCCCCATGGATATCTGGCCTCCAGATCTGAGCACATTAACCTCCTTGAGTACTATTTCTCTTGCCAACGAGTGAGTCCTTCCCTTACTCACACAGAATCTAAAATAACATCACCTTTTGTTGGGTCAGTCAGTACCTGAGGAAGAAATCTGCCCCCCCAGTAACAGGCCCAGGCTCTGCTGACACCAGCTGCATTTGTTTTGCAATCCATACCTGGAAAATTAGTCCCCCATAATGATTAGTCCATGTAGTATTCACCTCTAACAGCAGTTCAGTGATCCCTATCCATATCTCAGCCTGGCCACGGGGGTCTCTGGCACATTCCTTCCCCATCAGCCCGAGCAGGATTTCAATTTAGAGCAGTTATGTTTTATCCTTCCTATCCTTTCGGCTTCCTGCAGCCTACATTCCTAACTCCCAATATCATCCCACCCCTCTTAATCATCTTCCATTTCCCTGAGTGCCACAGACCCCTCAGAGCTCCGGGTTAGAGCGAGCTGGGTGAATTCCCAGCCCCAGCCAGCTTTGCTCACGTGCCTGATGATGAACTGATCCAACCACTCCGAGGTCAGGAAGGAAACCTCCCCAGGGATGCACCTTGTTATTTTTCCTTTCTCTTCCTCCCTAGAGCATCTAGAGCAGGGGGGGTACCTGCCAGAAAACATTCCATGTCATGTTTTCTGCTGAAAGCAGAGGGCAATTACTGACCTTTCTCTTTTTGCTCCTCAAAAAGGACGTTGGTTCAAAGCTGGCCACTGTTAGTGCCAATTCCTGCTGCCCCGTGCCCCTCTCTGGCACTGCCGGACCCGTTTAATCACTGTGCTCCTGGAGGAAGCAGAATTCCCAACCAACAGGAGCCTGATGTGTGAGCATCAGGTCTCAGCTGAAGCACTGCAGCTGAAGAGTCTCATCTTAATTCCACAGAATTATCGTCCCCCTGCACACACCGCTCGTTACCACTGAATTATCATTGGGCTTCAGTCGAGTTCTGCAGGAGAATTCCTCATTAAACGGAGGGCATCGTTGTTTTTTGGTTTTTTTTAATTTTATTTCAAGTTCCATTCCTGGGAGAATCCCTTACTGAGAACACAGCCCTGCCTTGCAATGCCTATGGAAACTCACTTTGCAGAGGAGCTGAACTGAAACCCTGTGTTTGAAGAGGTGATTTTAGGATGCTTTTTGCCCCAGTTTTCCATCCACCAGCTTTATTTGGAAGTACTTTAATCGATAAATAACCAATATTTGCTTCAGTTAAATTCACAAGGACATATTAGCCGATCTCTGTGGCTTTTGGGCAGCCACCAAGCAACTATGAAAATATCCCTTAGTTCTAGAAATATTCCCTTTTAGTTCTAGAAAGATTCCCTTTTCCTGCTTTAGCCACCAACAGACACTGAAGCAGTGATTCACAATAAAATCATGTTACTTCAGGGGGAAAAACCCCACTAAAATAATGATCACACATTCCTTAACTTCTGAGGTAAAACATGGTTTTCAACAGCACAAAATCATTGCATTTGGTAAAGAAAAACCAAACAAACAAAAGAAAGGCAAGAGATTTTCATTGTGTTTTTGAAGCTCTACTTAACATCAAAGCAAATTTCCGATAGTCAATGTGATCACAAAGTAGCTGGTGTTGCCCTTCAAACTAAAGAATCGTAATAAAAACCACAACTCTTCAGGCATCTGGAGCTGCACTAAATTTGCAATGCAGTGTTAATGTAACCTTTCCTCCCCTTTCTCTCCCCACCCCCTTTATTTTTTTTTAATGACACGAGTGAAACCTAACAATTAATTTAGCTTAATGTATTACCAATATAGTGTAAAACATCGAAATCTTGTAATGGATCTGGAAGTGAGGCTGAGGCCAGGCGTGGACACGGGGTCCCAGTGCCTTGGAACTTTGGGGATGAGCCAAACCAAGCCCAAACCGTGCAGCTTCACACCCATCTCTAATCAGAAGCATTAACTTGACACTTTTCCAGCCATGAGTAACCACCCCTCCATGCTGGAAAACTCAACAGGATGCGTTCTAAGGCACTATTTCCACGTCTCTTATTAATATTTGTGTCTCAACAACAAAGCCTCAGGTCTGGGCTTTCACTCAGGCTCTGTTAAAGAGCAAAAATGGTGTTTGATGAGAGCCTTTCGGGCTCAGGTTTCAGCAGTGATTTAAATGAGAATGCTGATGGAAGGATTCTCTCTGCTGTTTTGTTTAGTAACCACAGAAGAAAAGGAGTATCTTGATGTCTCCTGGAGGTTTAACAAGCACTACTCCATTGAAAATGAAAATATTTGGTTCTGCAGAAGAACATAGGTAGGAATTAAAAAACATTGAGATGAGCATTGCTGCAGAATTCTATTTGCATAAAGTGCTTGGAAATGTCTGGAAAAGGAGGGACTTAACAACAACAGCTGTACAAATAATTTATTGGGGGAAAAACAGCAGAGGTTTTAGATATGGCCCAAGACTGGAACATAATGAATTAAATCATGAAGTGAATAAACCACCCTACTGCACTGTGGTTCTTGGCCCTGCTTTTACTCTGCTCACAGGTTCCTGCACAGGCAGGATGACAACTGTCCCCTCAAACCCAGTAAACAGCTCTGCACATTCACTGCTTTGCCTGGTGACTATCTTAACAATTAAAATGGAAATTAACATGTCCACAGTTAATTTTAAAGTAATTTTAGACCACTAATATTTTAAAGTAATTTTTTTCCCTGCTTTTGACTTTCAGGGTTGCTGACAGAACATGTCCGACGAGCAGCAGGCAAAAAGAATTCATCAAAAATTTAAAACAGAAAACTCAACAAACACACACACACAAAATCAACCAAAAATAAAAGAAGGGTCCAGAAGCCACTGGAGTGTCAAGAACACTCCTGAATTTGGTTATGTTCAGGGAAGTAATGATTCCATCCTTGGAAACCAGGAGGCAGACAGAAAACAAGCTGTCTTTGCCTATTGTCCTTACTGTTCATCACGGCTGATTTCCTTCGGAACACGGAGCTTTGTTGTTCCCAAGGTGTCAAATTTTAGCACTTTGAGCCACTTTTTGTATCTTTTTTTACCCACACTGACCTCTGCAGCCCAGAACAAAGCTCAGCAACCCACGTGTCCAGCTTTGAAGGAGCCCGAATGAAGATCCCGCTCTCATTCAAAACCTCAAGAGTTCTGCAATTTGTCCCCAAGGTTTCAGTTCTGTAACTGAGAAAAAATTGACATTTCTCGGGGGTTGATAGAAAGCAAACTGAACTTAGTGGTGTTAAAGCCTGATCTTGGTTAATTTGGGGGTCTGAACCCAATTCTCACACTGAGACTCCAAGGGGACCAACTCCCATGGACTGAAAGTGCAGAAGGAGTTGAGGTTTTCCCTGAGAAACAGAACCCTGGGGTTTCACTTGGCTCTGTTTGCCCAGCTGGACGTGTTCCGAGGCAGCAAACCCAGCTGAGGCTCTACCCCAGCTCATTCTCCTCAATAAAGTGCTGATTCTGGTGCAGAGATCAAAAGCAAGGCCAGGCCCTCTCCCATGCAGGAGAGCTGCCAGGTGGACAGGCTGAGGAATGAAGGAATTCCATCCCCATCCACGAGGTCCTGCAGGGTTTGGTTCAGTTTCCCTGGTTAAGGTTTCCCTGGACATCTGAGGATGTTGAGTTCTGCCCCATCCCCATTTGGGTGAGGTGACACCAAGAGTAATGCTGAGGCCACAGAGAGACTTCTGCCCGTCCCCCCCCCCAAAAAATTAGATCCCAACTCCTCCTGCAGCTCAGCACCTGATGGAAATCAGGATTTTAGGATTTTGTTGGGAGTAGCCAGCATGGGTTTGAAATCAGAGCTGAATTTCTTCAGTATTCGGGTGTGTTTGGGTCCAGAATTTCTCTTTTGGCAGTCACAACCAATATTCTGTGTGTTATGGCAGTGCCTCAGGTCCCCAGGTGTTAATCAGCAGAGCCCTGGGCACGAGTTTTTACAAACTGAGAACAAAAAAAAAGAGATTATTTATGTTTCCTGACATTCCACAATCAGCTCTTCTCGCTGACTCCAAGAGCCTACAAGATCTGTTTACATGCTGTAAAAGAGGTTTTCTTTTGCTTTCTAGATTTTTTAGCATTCTTGGCAGTTGATAACTAATTGCTGGTTTTTTCTTCATGGAAATTGCCACTTGAAAAAAACTTCCGTATAAATTCCCTGACAATGAGCACCTCTTTTTCCCTGATGGCTTTTCTTATCATCTCTAAAAAACACGGAGTGAAGAAGTCGCTGGAGTCTCTTTAAACTACTGGTGAAAAAAATTAGGTTTGTCAGGAATTTTTCTTTAAATTTCTTCGTGCTCCAAACAAAAAGCTAATACATCTTTTTTTTTTCTTTTTTTTTTTTTTTTTTTCCTGCATTTTTTTAATTTTTTTCCTGAGCTTTCAGAAGCTTTTGTTTTGCAGGATTTCTTGTAAAAGTTTAAACTTTTTTTTTTTTTTTTATTACTAAATTTTTCATTGCTAGCAGAAGAAAAATAAAAATCCCTTTTGCTATGGGAACACGTTTTGATGGAAAGTCTGAAGCAGCTCTATAAACTCCTATGGAGTTTTAACTCCATTTATAAATGAGGAAAGTGATGCAAGTGAACACAAAACACAAAACATGAATCAATGAAGCATCAAGTGCCAAACCTAAGGATGTCACCGCCCCATGTCAAGGATCTACAGGGAAACCACACATCCCTCAGTGAGCTAAAATCCAGTTTTTATCAGGGATGTGAGACAGTGAAGGCACAATAATATAAGAACAAGCAGCATTTCAAGGGTCTTGGGTTCCATCAGTGAATTTTGGAGGCTCTGGCTCTCAAAGGACTCATGGACTTGCTCCAAGGCTCTCCTGGATCAAGACCACAGAGTTTCACCAAGGTGAGCAACCCCATTTGGAAACAGAGATGAAAAGAGAGGGGAAATGGCTCATCAGAGGTCTCCCAGAAAAGCTGGGGTGCAGCCCAACCACCTGATTTTATCCCTGTGGCTCAGCCTTGCCCCAGAGCCAGTTCCAGCCCCGCTTTCCTCGCCCTTGCCAGGGGACATGAGAGCACATCCAGGCTGCCAAAGCTGGGCCATTCCCTGGACACTTCAACAGGGGCTGAGCTACAGGTGAAACCCTCTCATTTATCAACCAGAGCTGCCCAAAGGGTGAGGGCACGAGAGCCGTGGCTGCCTCTGCTCTTGCCACTACCACACTCCAGCTCCTCCGGTGTTTCCGCGAGCTGGAATTCATAATCCATCAGGCACAGGGCTGATGGAACCAGTGGCAGATTTCACTGCAAAGCAGCTGGGTCATGGTCCCAACGGGGCTTGTTGCTGTTGCTGTGAGATCTTAAAGTGACCATCACTATTTTGGCTTCTTGGTTTTGTTGGGGTTTTTTTTACAGAAGCTGAAGGGAGGCTGTGAGAGTGTTAGCAAAAAAAACCCAAAAAAAACCCCAAAAAAAAACCCCAAAAAACCCCCCCCCCAAAAAAAAAAAAACCAGGGAAAGAGGTAGGAAATGAGGAGGTTGTTTGTGTAGCACGTACAGAGCTACTTTGAAAAATTCTGAGGCATCTAAATATCACAAGCACGATCCCTGCTGTGGGCAGCTGTATGTGCGAGTGCTTTGCCCGAGGGTGTCAAATCAAATATCCACTGCTGGTTGGTACAGTACAGCACTTCCCCCTGGGGATTCAGGGTGGAAAAAGAAGGAAGGGGAAAAAAAAAAAAAAAAAAAGGGGAAAAAAAGGTTTAAACACAACAAATGGAGAAAAAACTTTCACACTGCCTGATATGGCTTATCATAGGCTGTCATCATATTTATTAGGAGCAACGTAGGAGAGAGGAGAGGGGAAAGGAAAAGAACAGAAGAAGGTTAATGCTGAGCCTTGTACATCTTACCTGGAACCGTCTCATATCTCTTGGGTTTCCTGCTGTTTTCAAGCAATTCTGATTGCACTTGAGAAAAAATTTTAGGAAGAATCTGGAAAGATAAAGAACTACGTCACTTGTGTGAACCACAGCAAAACTTGGTATGTTCTGGTTTAAAATGGACATGGAGTGATTTGCATGATGGTGGATCTTACAGGACTGCAAGAACTTATCAAAACACAAACAAACCGAGCTCTAACAAACAGAATTTACAAAAACCAACAGGGAAAGTGTAACCAGTGTGCCTGAAATGCACCACAGTGTAAAAGAACAGGACTCCCCTGACCCACACCCACTCCCACTCTGGAGGTTTGGCCACACAATTTTGGCCTCTTCCTTTGTCTTTCCCTCACATTCAAGGTCTTTCTTTGGCTGTCTGGAGGGATTTTCCATGAAACAATATAGAAGGATAATGGTATTGTGGAAACCACAAAACCAACAGGGCAACTCCGAGGCAGAAAAGCCTCGCAACGACTTGGGATATATCAAAAACCCAGGAGCAAACACAGCTCGGAGAAGAATCCGATGAGGTTTCATCCTGATGATGTTTTTCCTGGTGAAGATTCCAGCCACTAAAGCAGAGGAGCAGAAGTGCCAAGAGCCCAGATTATTCCTACCTAGATTTGGAGGGGGGATAAGGGAAACACGAGCTGGAGTGAAACATGACAGCTCACGCTGTCCGAGCAGATAAACCCATTAACATTCCACAAAGTTCTCGTGCCAATTATTTTCACCCTGTCACATACACCCATCTTCATATGGTTTATTATTCTGTAGAGTTTAGCTTGTCGTGTACCCAGGCTGAATCTCCAGCCTGTTTGGGTGACTCACTCAACACTGCACACAGATTTTAGAGTTTAGAAATGTTAAGCAGGAATTTTCCTCTAAGCTTTTTCACCAAATTTTGTCTCAAGTCCATGGAGTAGAGGATTCACCCCTTTGTTTTCTGATTAAATCTGGGAATTTCAGAGGTAAAGAAGCTGTGTGAAAAGCCACAGTTGCTGGATTAAAAGCAAAACAAGCAAGTCTTCAAAATTCAGGCAGAAGCAAGAAATTTTTTGGCATCCTCTGCTGCAAGTGGAAATATTCTCTGTGATTCTTTCCGTTTCTATGTGTCAGACAAGATGGGTTTAACCACAACAATTATAATTAAAAAAATAAATCAAAGACTTCGAGATAGATTTAGCAGAAAAAAGAGTCAGATCCAAGAAAAAATAAATAGTTGAAGAATTGATTTTGAATACAAAGAACAAGTTATTTATTTATTTCTCTTGCTGTGTGTTTTCCTTAAAAAAAAAAAAAAAAAAAAAAAAAATTCCTTTTTTAAGAAATTTAAAATCCACGGGGGCCNTCTGCTTTTGCAGTAAGTTAAAGTCCCAGGTGAGCCAGGCCTATTTCCCTTTCTGTTACTATGACAACGATTTTTTACCGCAGTCCCTAAGTCCCTTCAGAACTCACACATTCATGCCTTGAATTAGAACTTTAAAGGAGAAAGATGGATATTTCCTGGGTTTACCAACAACACCCTCCAAACCAGCCCCAGCACAAGACAATAACGCAGAAATCCGCTCCCCTCGTTAGCGTTGTGCTCTCTGTACCACTCCCACCATGAGATTTCTCCTCCATCTGCCCCAAAATACAAAGAAAAAGCCACGGGTTGGATCCATTTGTGTGTTGCTTGAACAAACAAAACCCCTCCGAAACCCTCACCCCAAAAAAAAAGACCCAGATTGTGCAGTATAAAACCACGGCCACAAAATCCACCCTTTTCAATTAAAATGTCCTAAATTTTAATGATTATTTCTTTAAATCTCTCACAAATATATTAGACATTTTTAAAATGTTTATTTTCTCGGGGTGAGAGTGCTGTTTTCTCCATTTTTCCTTCTCGTTTCGGATCTCCCTTCAGCAGGACATTGAGGTTCAGCAGGAAAGAGGAGTCAGTGCTCAGCTCTCAGAGGGCAACTTCTGCCAGCAGAGCCCTGGGCACCTCCGTGGCTTTCAAACTGAAAATCCTGCACAATTTCATGCCTTGGGAGCAGCACTGAATATATTTTATTAAACAAGCCCTGTCGTGTCCATGCTAAAACCTGTGACCTCTTTTATACGAATGATTTGGTGAGATTTTATCCCTAAAAATGTTTTCGGAAGGAAAAATCCCCTGCACGCCGGCACCCTCGGAGATTCACAATGTGAGGCACAAATGTTACTCACAAACACTCCTTTTTCTCTTTCCTTCTTCTTACAGGTATAAAAAAGAATATTTGCAGATATATAAACAGCTGATAGGAGATGTGCCTGTGAAAGGAAAACTCCAGAATGGAACCAAACTAGAAAATGAACCAAGGCAAGGAACTTTTACATGAAAATCAATGAGCTGCTGCCTGATTATTCTGCAGGAAAACTGCAAAAAAAAAAAAAAAAAAAAAAAAAAATCCACAAGTTGTTACTTCCAAGGAAAAATAAAACAAATTAAGCAGGAAAATGTTCAGCTTCTTTTAAAAATTTTTTAGTGCTTGCAGCCCTTTTGGTTGAGATGAGAAAAATGATGAACACGAAACTGAAGAATGAAGAAAATGAGCAGGGAAAGGTGTCTGGGGGAGAAGTTGCTGTGTCAGCCTGGCTGTTTTTGGGAAGAGCACGGAGCCTGGGGGATTGAGTGACACAAGCCCTGAAAGGCAGAGGCAAAAATTCCAAATGTACATTTAACAATATCCACGAGCAAACCCTGCAAGGCTGCGTGGCAGGGAACTAAAATCCCCTTTTTCTGCTAAAAGCCTGCAGAAAATCAGGGTTCAGACCCCCAGCAAACACAAACCAACAGCACACGTGAAAATGAAGCCGGATTCCAACTAAACCCGGGCTGGGTCGTGCCGAGGGGTGCGATGTCCGTTAAAAAAGAAATAGTTGTCCATTAAAAAAAAACAGAAAACAAAACTCCCCCTCTCCCTGAGCTGCTGCAGAGCTGAGCATTCCCAGCCCTCCCGACTGCTCTGCACAGCCAAACACAGCCAAACACATCCAAACCCATCCAAACCCAGGGAGCCCGGGATGCTCAGCCCGGCTGTTTAACCCCAGCAATCTGGGGGGGTTCCACTGAGGTGTCTTAGAGGTTCCTTGACTTTCTGGAAATGCTGAGCAGCTCAAAATATGGAAAATTTTGCCACTTTAAGATGTCACAAAATTGCCTCGCTCACTTCTGAATGTGCTGGGTTTGGTTTTAGCGCTTAAACATTGTGGCAGAATTCTGATTTATTTTGCTGAGATGTTTGTTGGAGATCACTGGCTGTGCTGCACTGTGACAATTTCCCTCCCATAACCCCAAAATTCAGATTTCATTTCATTTAGCCGCACACACACAGAGATTTTAAATTTTTTTCCCAGTTGAACCACATCTCTCTTCTTCTCCTTTTCAAAGTTCCTCCAGTCAAATTTGAGCTGCAGCTGGGCACCTGCATGAAGTATTTGGTAGGTTGTTATATATACACATATACATACATATATATATATATATATATAATTTTTTTTAAGTGGTTGCATCTGGGAAAGGCATTAATATTTATTGCAGCATTAGAATAAAAATGACTTGGGGGGAGCAAAGAGGAGGGAAGGTTTAGCACTAAATGAAGCTGATTTAGGGGTAGCAGGAGAATTGCAGAAAGATTTTATTAATTTCTTTAAATGAGACGCTTTAGCCAGTTTTTGGCCTTAACCTACATATACATCAAAAAATAATAATAATTTTTTTTAAACAGAATTATAAAAAACCAGCTGATTTTGATGTTTCTTGGCCAATCTCTGGTCTTGCTGAGGACAGAACTATGTGGGAGTTTAGCAGGGGACTCTGACTCCAGCCAAGCAGAGGGACCGTGACCCATTCTCTCCATATTTCAGGGTGCTGGAGGAAAACCTGAACACATTTCAATAACTACCTGAAAACCCTGGCATTGCTGTAGAAAACCTGACTGACTTAATGTACAGACATAAAATTAATTAAAATACAAGTATAGAATTCTGTTCCTGTTGTCTCTCTCTCATTGTTGACCTCACTGGGTACAGATTGATGCACTTGAGAGGCCTCCAAAATGCCACCTTAAATCTGTCTCCCTCTTTTCAGAGCTATTTTAAAAGTTACTGCTCCTCCTGCTGGGAGTTCCCACCAAAGTGACCTTAATCAAATCCTCTTGGAGTCAGAAAAATCTTCCTGGTGACTTTGGCAGGACTGGGCAGAAGCCCTAAAGCTCAGTCCCACGTACAGCAGAATGTGTGGTTTAAAAAAAAGAAATAAATCAATTAATAATTTTTATCCCCCATCCACCTTTTGTGCTTCCTTAAAATAAAAGTACAGAACCAAGAAGTGCAGCATTGGCTGTATGTTGGGAACAGCCTCTGGATACATTTAAAAATTGTGGAGGCACCTAAAAATTATCCCTTGGAAAGCTAATACTGAGATAATTCTGGCTTTTTTGGGTTACTGTGGAATTTGGAGTTGTGACCTCAGTCATTTTTTGGCATGAGAACACTCCTACCATCTAGGATAATTCTGCTTATGCTTATCAGCAAATCCTGCAATGCCAAATTCTAATGAAAATATAAAGACACCGTGCAATTCTGCTTAAATAATTCAGTGCTTCCAAAAAGTCACAAAGGGAACAAAGAGAAAAAACGTAGAGGTTGTTATTGTGAGTATCAGTTAAACAATATTAAATTTAAATATACTGTGAACTGCAGAAGTGTTATGATTGCAGTGAGGGCCTGACTCCAGCTCCACCAGAGCAAGGGAATTCTGGATCAGGGTGTCCCATCCTCCCCTCAGGGCACCCGTGAGTGTCCTGGCCTGGCAAACACTCAGAGAGGTGTGACAAGTAACCCCACACAGCCTCAGATTCCTCCCTTTCAAAGGGCCAGGTTGGAAGGTCGCTGTTTCCAATCAATTAATTGCATTTATTTGATATCACCATCCTGATTTTAATGAATATCACAGCAGAAGTCTTCTTTGCAATCTGAATACTTATCTCTGGCGCCATTCCGATCTGTTATGTCAGGGTGTATTACTGGGAGCTGATGAGACAATTTCCCATTTTTGTGCAGCAGTTACAGCCAGTGTGGGATCAGGCAGCGCACAAGGGCACTTTAAATGAAAATACACCTTCCAGTGTGTGGGAGACGAGCGGGGTTACTGCAGAGAGCCAGGGCATTTACACGAGGCTCCACAAACAGCAGCTAATTAATCCTCACAAAACTCCCGTGCATGGAGTGTGAACCCAGCCTAACAAACGTGAAAAGCAACACAACGTGGGTCAGGAGACTTTTCTGAGTCTGCCAGAGCTTCACTGGGAGAGAAGGGAGCACGAGGCAGAGGGTGACACCCCAAGCCTGGGCCTGGAGGAGTTGGCTGCTCGTTTGTCACTTGGGGTTTTTTTCATAGAAAGACTCCAGTTGCACAAAAACCCAACCAACCGGCCAAAGAAACCGACAAAAAACCAACTAACAACACACACACACACACAAAGCCAAACAAAACAAACAAACAAATGAATCAAAAAGGAGATTAATATTAGGCCTGTTATTCCTAACCCCAACAAAATCCTCATTTCCTGATGGGACAAACCAGAAACACTTCTCCACCCTCTTGCCTTAATTCAAAGTAATTCCTTCTGGCTGGTTAGACTTTTTTTTCTGCATGCAGTCACTCACTCCAATTTAGATTTTAGGTTTGAAGTTTAAGTTTTGATGTGGGAACATTATTTAGGGCCTAATGCCTGAAATGCCACCGGGGGGAAGGCAGAAGTGTGTGATTTCCTCTGGCCCTGAGTTCAAAAATGCCAGTGTTGGAGATAGGTGTGAAAAAGGAACAAAAACAGGGTTAGGGAATCAACTGAGGGAGCCAAGAGATCCAACCAACTTCAAAATCAACCTTAAAATTACAGCGTGGCCAAACCCATCTTAAAACGGCCTCTAATTATATCTTTTGCCATGCCAAGAGGTCCTGCTCACACTTGAGTAGATAACACTGTACAATGGATTAAAGAAGACATGAGGTGAAAATATTCTGTATTTCAGATGGATCAAGAGGGAACATTGCACGCGAGTCCACAGCAGTGGTTGGACTTGATCCATGTCCAACTCCCAGGCTTTTCCCTCAGCCACGGAACAATTCCTCCTCAAACATCCCCTCTCTGCAGCCTGGAACATCATATTCCTCTCCACCCTTTACCTAGTGGGGCTTTTTTTTTAAAAAAAGCTTCGTTTCAAAGCAGTAATAACTGAATATAAACCTGCAATGTGTCACCCAACCTCCAGACACGTCAGGAAACTTGGTATTTATTTTCTGTGGGCTTCCTGTACATTTTGCACAGTTTTCACCTCTGAAGCAGCTTGTGTCCCCTTGGTTCTGAGCAGGGGCACACCCCCACAACTGCAATTCACACTCTTTGGGGTTAATAAATGCTTCTCCTGCTGCAAAATGATCCCATTTTCAAGAAGCAAGGGCTGGGGGAGAGTGCCCTGCCGGGTACCCAGGCAGTCATTTCTCGGTGCTCAAGGTACTTATTTGCCATGGCCACATTTGCTAGAGGGGAAAAAAACCAAAATCTCCAAGGAAAACCTCCTTGTTTGTGCACTCTGATGAAAACCTGACACCATTAATGAAAATAATAATTGAACTCTATGGGCTCGAATTGAAAATGAAACACAACACTAACAGCGTGCTTGTAATTGCAATTGTTCTCCAAAAAGTCTTGGGAGGACTCTTTGCAATTTGAGCAGTTTCCCCTTTATCCTTTGGGCTTTCCCCTTTCCTCCCACACCAAAACTTTCCAGTAACTTCCAAGACAATGGCTAAAAGCTTATTTATCCTGTAAGATCCATATTATTCATGCCATTTGGCACGGGCCCAAATGCCAGAGCATAATCAAAAGTCAATAGGCAGGGAGGTAATAGAGGAGAGGATTGGGCTGACGGGCTGCTGAAAGGGACCTTCAGACAATATTCCCTGGCTTATTACGGTGTCTGTGGGCTCCAACTGTGCTGGGCACGTCGTGAAATTGTTATTGGGGAAGAGAGGCACAAAGGACAGCAGGGAGGGAAGGTTTTGTGCATCTCAGGGCCGGGGAAGTCGAGGCACAGAGAAATTCAGTGCCTTGCCCCATCGCATGGCTGCTTTTCCAAGCAACAACCACATCCCGTTCCTGCAAATCCATGCTGGGGATTTTACTGGTTCTTTTTAACAGTGACACAAATTTCGTAGAGCTCACTGCCTCCACGCATGACACCCAGCAGGGTTTGGAAAACACGGCCAAATTCTTGTTCTTTACGCTCCTGTCAGCCTCGGCAGCACGCACAAGGTTTGGAGCTGGGCTGTGCCACCAAGCACAGGCCCAGGGATGCTGTGCAGTCCTGCTTAAATCCTGTCCTTTTGGGTATCACTGCATCCTCAGAGTGCAAATTTATCTCAGGATCTCCTTTGCAAACCCTGCAGATGCCAGAAAGGCTGACAGAGGTGTTAAACCAGCACAGACCCCAATCCCCACTCATTTTTTCCCCCCATACCGAGAGAAACCTAAAATTCCTTTCTCTTCTGACTCTTCCATGCTCCCAGCCCATCCCTCTCCAAAACCTCAGCCTGTCGAACCATGCTAGGCTGAACAGTGAGCACCAATTACACCAGCAGCCTCTCTCTGCTGGCTCTGCTGGTTTTTACTGTTGCTGCCAGACGGCAGAGCCCGGCACAGAAAAGCTCCCGACCCTGCAGTTAATGCAGAACTCGGAAATAACTTCAGATCACAGAGCTGCCCTGAGGTGAACGTTAGGGATGGAACCAAGGTTAGGTTCCCGTTTTACACCTGCCAGAGGATATCGCCCAGCCCAGAGCTCTCCCTCGTTTGTGAAGGGGTCTGTCCCCAAACTGGGTTTGTGTGGAATAAACGTGCTTTCATTCTCTAAAGAGGCAGATTTACATCCCAGCAGCTCAGGGTCCAGGCACATTCTGCCTCCTCCCTTCTCCAGGGCTATTCAGAGGGCAGATTTGCACCTATTGTACTTCTGGGTCTAGGCACAGATGACCTTGAATGCGAGCACTGGTGTAACATTATATTCCTATGACAGATTTATGGATTGGCAGAGAGGGGTGCATTCGGCGCATTCCTTCCCAAAGACAGGACAGCATCCAATGTTTGTTAGCATCATTAAACTAAAACTGACTTTTCACCTGCTCCCATACCATATGCAGCTGCAAATTTTTAAATTAAACTATGAAGCCATGCATAAATTTACATATATTACAGACTAGCCTCTCCATTTAACATGCAAATGTACTCCAATGTTTCAGAACACCTTCTGTCGCTAATTAATTTGCTGAATTATAATTAGACTAATCCTGCATAATTAATAAGCACAGATTTTTTTTTAATTTCTAAGCAGCTTGATGAGATCATTCACTTCCTTCTATAAACTGCTAAGTAACTGTTAAAAAAAATCTGGAAAGAACATATGTGAAAAGGTATGTTTGATGTCGCATACAAATTCAAACTAGCGGGCAGGCTTCAAGAAAGTCAAGATTAATAGAGGTATGTGCTTGAAGAGACCGTCAGCACATTATTTTCAGGGGCATGGACCAAGATTTTCTGTGTCTGTTTTATTCCTTTTTTTTTTTGGCTTTTACCCCTTGGACCTTCCAAGATCCTGGAGTGCGGCACGGCAGGATGGGATGACAGAAGCTCGTGTAGGATCAGGAGATGCTCTGAAGCCACCCCAGCGCTGCCTCTCAACCCCCTCACCCTGGACATGCTGGGAGTGGATCAGCTCCTTTGATGGGATTTGGAATTGTTTTCATCCCGGCTGCCAAAACCAACGGAGAGCATTCTAGAGAAACAATTAAGTGCTATTAGCACTGGGTTCACTCTCTAATGATTAAAATGAAGGGCTCTGCTTTCATGTTGGAGAGCTGGGCTGCAGAGAAGGGCACGTGCCAGAGCAGGTTTCAACGGGCTGGGTTAGAGGCCACAAACTGATGCACAAGGAACTCCTGTGCTTGAAACAGCCCAGCCTTAAGATCTAAAATACCTCTCTCCAAAAGAATCATGCAGGGAAAGAGGGAGACCCAAAACATCACAGGATGCCCACAATAACACGAGTGTTCTATTTACAAGCACTGTCTGGAGCCTCACTCCTGTATTTATTTACCTGCTTTGGGTTGCAGCATTTCAGCTCTGCTGCTCCTTGCTTTGTCTTCCCCTCAATTCTCCTCAAATCCAGCACCACCAGCATCACCCTGTGTTTGCCTCCACCGTGAGTAAGCAAAATCTGTGACAAAACCTCCCGATTCCCAACAAAGGAAGCAAGAAAAAAAATTCATTCCTATCTGAGGAAATGGCTGAACCACTTCAAGTCTTCGAGTGTGGCTTGTCTGCTCCAAACAATGCACGTGACATCCTCATCAGACACCTCTGCCTGCTGTTTCTGTTATTTTTTTTTTTATTAGTTTGGACAAGTGTACTTCTTCAGATAAATATATCATTTAAATTGACCTGGGTTCTGCACAAACAGAAAACATAAAAGCTTTACCAGGACAAGTTCTTGGCACTGTGTGCCAGCCAAGCCTCTTTCTAGTATTTCCTACTGGACAGTCCATAGGAAATCACTCTTTTTAAAAATTAAAAATCAAACCCAAGAACTTTTTGGCCCAAGGAAGAGAGGAAATCATTCTGCTGTGCTTGAACTCATCAGAACCTCCTCAGAGCAGAGAGGTGCTTGTGAATGGCACATGCTGAACAAAGGTCTCTCTTTGGGGGAAGAAATATCATCTTGAAACTAAAAATACAGAAAAAATTGCACTCTTGGAATCCTGTCCGCTCCCACAGCACACAATATCACGAGACCACCATGGGACTGAAGGGCTGAACACAGAGCAGCTCGAACAATCCTGTTTTATAAATTCACAGACAGCCCCAATAAATGCTGTTTTCTTAATAGCAACTGGACACATCGCCAGGTGCCCAAGGAAGTTAAAGAGGAACAAAGAAAACATCTCTGTGCCTCATCCATCTCCATTTCTTACCTTCCCATATCCCAACTCAGCAGACAGAAAAGATGTAATGAGTTAAAAAAAAAAAATAAAAAATCAGGATTAGGTCTGTATTTTTTCCCCTCCACGTTTCTGCCTGCACTTATTTTTTATTTTTTAAACCATGGATGAATTGGTCCAAAGATATATAGGTCACATGGATGAGGCAGAAATAGAATCTGTATCTCCAGAGCCACAGTGCTGGTACATGAGCAAGTCCCTGGAATTCTTTAAAGCTATTCCAGTTTTGTCAGGAGAAGAGATTTTGCAGCCACAGCATGAGGCCAACCCCAAATACCAACACCCACATCTTTCAGATTTCTGATGCCCAGGGCTTCCTACCATTTCCCCATTCTTTGGCCATGGAATCTGCCACAGCTGAAATGATTTTTCACTTTTTTGTTGTTTCAACTCCTGATAAAGATTGTGTGTGTGCACATCTGTCTGTGTATGGAGAGGCAGTTTTGCCTTAAAGAGAAAAATTCTGAACTCTGAACCCTGCCTGTTCCTATATTTTAACATATATCCTCAGAAATCCACTCATTTTCCAGAGACTTAATATTTTAGCCACATATGCACCATCTTGAGTTTATGAGGGACAAGAAAACACCTTACGTGCTGTAAAAAAATTAATGCATTTAAAGTGATCTCACCTTGTACTGCAATCATTTCATTCATCCCTGGGTACTGGCCTCCAAATTTAATTAACCTTTTCCGTACCCTTTGGTGTAGGACATACAGAGACCAAAAAAGGCAGCAGGACTTTGGGGTACAAACGCTGTTAATTCGCCAAGAGGTGAGATATCAGTGAAGAAAGCTGATATGGGTTTTTTCAGGATCTTGATAAGGGGCTGTAGGAAAGGGCAGGAGGCTGTGGGAAGGACAAGCTCTAAGAACAGGTTTCACGCAAGAAGAGCAACCACAAGTGCCAAGTCTCAGCTCCAAAACAGCCCAAATATTCCTGAAACGCCTCACTAAAACCACACTCCTTGAAAGTGCTTTAAACTGGGCACCCAGCAATCCCAACGAGGTAAAATCCAAGCACTTTGCTGGAAACTCGTGGCTGCAGGAAGTTATTTTGCCCCTGGCCAATGCTTTCTGCTGCAGGAGAAGTTGCTTCCCTTCGCTCCATCCGTCTCCCCACGTGTGCACACACACCCACATGCACACCCCGCCTTGTGCAGCGATGTTAACAGCAGAGGGAAATTGCTTCCTGACCTTGCAGTGATCAATTTGCACCCTGAAGCATGAGATTGCTTTCATTCGGGTGAGTGTGTGTGTAACACCTACTCCCCACGGCTGCAGACAGTGCAGAACCTGCCGCTCACCTGAGCCAGCAGAGGTCACCTGCTCAGAGCTGGGTTTAGCGGGAATCCTCCTCCAGGACACAGAATTCTGGCCAGGGAACTGCTCCTCCAGCACGGGCTTTGTGGGGAAGGTCACAGCTTTCATTTCCCCCTTGATCACCCCAGCATATCCGTGTGTATATTCACGAAGTTTTGGTGTTCAGCTACAGAGCCTTTCCCTCTGGTTGGAGCCAAGACCATTCCCAGGGCTGCTGGGAGAGATCCTGAGTTAACACTTGGTCATTTCAGCTCCTGGCCTTCCACCCACTAAAAGTGCAGATGCACTTTTTTTGCACCAAATGCAAAAAATTTCCTGTTCCTGGACCTCTTTCCATGGTGGCTACAGACCTGGCTTTGGACTCAAAGGGGGCTGCGAGGATGGGGAAGGGTCTGGAGGGGCCACTGAATTGTTCAGCTGGAGAAGAGGAGGCTGAGGGGAGACTCATCGGGGTCTTCGGCTTCTCTGTGCTCTCTGTGAGCAGGGACAGGACCCAGAGGATGGCTGGAGCTGTGTCAGGGCAGGGTCAGGTTGGATTTTAGGGAAAGATTTTTCCCCCAGAGGGTGGAGGGGCACTGAGAAGGCTTCCCAGGGAATGGGCACAGATGCAGAGCTCCGGGAGCATTTGGACCTCGCTGCCAAGGGTGCACAGGGAGGGATTTGGGGGTGTCTGTGCAGGCCCAGGGGTTGCACTGGATGGTCCTTGTGGGTCCCTTCCAGCTCAGGACATTCCATGATTCTGCATCTCCTCAAGGGGAATTGCAGGAGGCTGAACACTGTGGGTGGTCTGGGACAAGTTGAGTGACCAGACTTTCTGTGTCCACCCAGTTTCTGATCACACAACTCCATCCAGTGATGGACAAAGACCCCAAGTCCCCAACACTCTCCCATAAGTAGCCAAGAGCCCACCCAGAGCCAGTCATTCCCACACGGGGTTGGTTGGGCTTGGTTTTAATTCCATTACGGGAAGACTTCTGCAAGGCTCTGCTTTATGACCAGGCTAATGAGCTTGTGTGAGGGCTCCAGATGTTTCCAAACACAATCTTCACTCACTTCAAATACTGATATTCCTCCCCAGTTTGTGAAGATCCCAGGGACAGAGGTTGGTGCTGAAGGAGGTGTTGCAAAAGCCAAGAGATGAGGCTCTGTCAGGAGGCTGGCAATGACAAAGCTGGACACAAATCCACACTGAACTGAGCTTGAAAGATTTCTCAGGGAGAAAATCCAACCCCCTTTATCTCTTGGAGATGCCCAACATATTTCTGTGCACACGTCCTGCATGTTTTATGTGCAGGCACACACACATCCACGAGAGCACAGATTGCCAGCCGACAGTTGGCTTCTTGATTGGAAAATCCTCCTGTTTGGATGCCTTAAATAACAAGGAACCGTTCCAGATGCATCATCACAACGTGCTCTCCACTGGAAAAAAGGTCTCTTGGCACTTCCCAACTTTAGGACTTCCTGCCCACGTCCCTGGTGCACCAAGAGCCTGACGTGCGCAGTGAATTTTGGATTTTTTTTTTCCCTTCCCAAGTCCTACTGCAGCCATAATTCCTGGAGAAAAGTTTTTGAGATGCCTGCAACATTTGCTGGATGTTTTCTTCCTTTATTTAATCCAGATGTTTACATTGTAAATAATTGAGGAGCTGCTATGGTAAATAGACATCAAGGAGGGCTAATGGGAGTCGCGCTGTCATTAGGGAGAACTTGTAGGATGAGACTCTGGATGAGGACTCAGTCCCTGCAGTGTCAGGATGGGTTAGGACAAGGAAGGAGTGCAGCTTGTTGGAAAACATTAAATCAGTGCATTCCCTGGCACTCGGAGAGATGCTGAGCAAGGTTCGACACAAACTGTACAGAACTTGTAAGGAAAAATGGTTCCTGAGCCTTGCCAGTGTAAAAGCTTCCGTTTCTTCATGTGGTTTGGTTTAAAAAAAATATAAACTAAAAAAAAATTTTTATTTCCGTTTCTCCACTTTGTAGAGCAGCTCACTAAGCTTATCTAACTGCAAGGGTGGTTTCTGAGGCTCTCAAATGAAATGCTGCAGTTGTTGCTTGACTTAAGCCTGAGTAGAGTTCCTTTGATTTAAGGTTTCAGGACTGACAGGGAAATTTTCAGTCTGAGGGAATGTGGGCTCTACTCAAAGCACTGGAAATTTGCTGTCCTGATTTTTGCCTCCTTTGATAAACTCTCATTTCATTTTGATTTGAACCTCCTAAAAACCTACCTTAACCTCACTGAAGTCAAATCAGCTTAAGGGGAAGTAACACAACGTGCAGGTCTGGAGTAGCTTCGATAAATTGATTTTTGAAAATCACTTCTTAAATTCCACTGCTGTAACTGGGGATGGTCACAGTCTTGTGGTGGCTGAACTTTCTACTATTTCTTTCAGGTTTCTTCCGTGATTTTCTCAAATACTCTCAGCTATGGAAACTCACGCAGAAATTGTTAAGTTATAACGATCTGGAGCAGGTAAGGACTTTTCTCCACGAAATCAGCTCCTGTCTATTCCCACTCCACTGCACAACTGAGTTTTCCCCCAACATGCAGAAAGATTTCAATGACTCCACACCATGATGTAATCCCTCATAAGGGCTCCTTTGGAGCTATTAGGAAGTATCTCCTGGAATATCCATGGAACAGCAATTTTACAGGAGTTACAGTCAACTGGGCCCAAAATCCATCTTAAAAGGAGCCAACAGGAGAGGAGAAAATGCTCCATAAAAGACCAGAAGATTTTCAAAGGTGTTTTTTGCTACCAGGAAAATTGACTCTGCGAAGTTTCTCCATGCCTAAGTGTACAATTGCAGCTGTGGAGAAAGCTGTGAGCTCCAACAGCCCCAAAACCCCAGCCTGAGCTGGGTTTGCGCTGGGAGTGCTGGGAGATGCTTCTGAAGGGTCTCTGTAGGAACTTGTGCATCATTTTTTGGTAGGACAGTTACAGCAACATTTACCTTGTGAGACCTTACAGCCAAAAATCAAGTTCAAGACAGGAATTTAAGGTTAAGTGACTTCACAGACATTAATTTTGGCAAAATGTGTTTTCTTGGGGACCCAGAACCAAAACCTTGCATCCCTTTCTAGAAGATGAGGATTTACTGAGATGAACCAAAAGATTTGCACATTTTAATACATGTCCTGCAAGGACGTGCCACAGCTCTGAAGCTTTTGGGGTTTAAATCTACTGGTGACTCTCACAAGGAATCATCAAACCAAGAAATGTCAAGGCAGAAACTCTGATCTCTGTCAGGACACTTGAAAAATTTTTAGACAATTAATCAGTTCCTCTAATAATAGATCCCAAATGCCTCCCTTCTCCATTCCTCTTTTTCCACTCTACCTTGCACAAAAAAAAGAAAAAATATTGAACAGTCTCAGTCTAACTTCCGGTTTTGTAATCATTCAGTGAATGCCAACATAATTTTTTGTTGCTTAATTAGACTACCAATTTGGAGGACAGCTTAGGAAAGCATTCGCTACAATTCTTGAAATGAGGCATTAGAAACCATTTAATCTGTCCCACATAATTACTTTGTACTTATTCATTTGCAAGTAAAATATTAGGGGAAAGTGTCTTTTACACACAACACAGCGTTTCTTTCTAATAAAAGAAAAGCCTGCTCATTTTCTTTCCTTGTTGAGTAAGCTCATATTCCTGAGCACCTGAGCAAAAGTAATAGGGCAGTTATTATGCTTGGCACTGCTTGTGCTGGAGCTTAGAAAAGGACAAAACTCTGGAAAAAGGTGAAATTGTTTTTCTGAAGGGCTTTTCCTCTCCCATTCCCTGCCATGGTTTGGTTTGGCTCCCCGTGGCTGTGACTGCCTGGGCTGGCCACGCCTGGGGACCTGTGAACACCTTTCCCTCTCAGTGACAGGAATTATTTTTACTACAAGACTCTCCAAAACCCTGAAAGAGGGATCAGGGCCTTGCTGTCCCAGCAGTTACAAAAAGAGCAGGAGACAGAACAGTCCCTTTCCTGAGCCTCTAAGGATCCAACAACGAGGGGAAATCGGCTCCAAAGCCTTGCTTGGATCCAGCAGAAGTTTTGTTTTACCAATGACTGCTCCCACCTCAGTGTCTGAAGCTGGAATCAGAAGTGGGAGGTGAAGCTGACAATAAGAAATGATTTAAAACCCCGACTCTCCTGGTTAATAAACCCTCCTGGCTTCTCAGAATCAATCCTCCCACCGTGAGCGTTTTGTTCCTTTTCTGGGTGGAAGGGTGATTTTCATTTTCCTGCAGCATCCTGTGGGGAACTCCCTGCTCGGGCTCAACTTTGGGCTAAATGTTCCAAACTCTGCCTGCCACAGCCTTGGTGTGAATCTGCCCATTTAATTACCATCCCCAGTGGTTTTGGTTTTGGTTTTGTGTCGTAGCTGTTTACAAGAACAAATCCTGCTCTGACAAACACGACCACTCCAGCACCTTTTCTGACTAAAAGTTTGCAGGAATTCTTTGATGATTAAGACTTAATGATGATTAAGACTCAATATTCTACTGCAGCCAGAGTTGTCCCGCAAACTCCATGCCCTGCACACACACATGATCACCCCAAACCTTGCTCTGCATTGCATTATCCCCATTAATCACAGCACAATCATAGATCTGACCATGGAGCAGCAGCAGACAGAAGAAAATAGAATGGCATTTATGATTCAGAGACCTTGTAATAGGAATTTTTTGACAAAGCCCTACCCAGACTTGGATGGTCCAGCAGCCCTCAGGACTCCCCTGGGGACAGCAAAGTTTGTGCTGTTATTACCCTTCCATGTGCATTTTATGGTCAAATAGTTACTGCCCACTGATACACACCAAACCTTGCCCTCTTTGGCCAAGTTGAACTTCTGAGCAGACAGAAAATGATCCTACAGTGGGGGAAGAATGAGAAAGAGCTTGGGCAAAAGGAACTTGAAAAGTGACAGGTAACAATGACGGCGTTCACTACAGAGCAAGAATTGCCACCCCAGGGCTGAAATGTGCCAGTCTGCAGAAAACTCCTGATGAAAGCACACCAATAAACACGTGGGAGGGCATTCTTGGGATTTTTAGGTCCTGGTTTTTAGGGCCTAATTTACAGACTGCACACACATGAGTGAGGCACAGGAGGTGGCTCAGCCCGGCACTGAACCATGCTCTGCTTGCCACTGCTAATCAGAGATTCCCTTTAATTTACAGCTCAGGCTCAAGACCTGGGAAAGCTGGGCTTCCAGAGAGCTCAGCATCTTTAAAATCTCAAAAAATTAAACTACTGCCATCCTTGGCATCCCCCAGCATTGCCCATGTCCCTCTGAGCTCAGCACGGTCTGGCCCAGGTCTGCACAAGTGCCCAGAGGTTCTCAATCAAGTGCCAACTTTAAGACATCTGCAGATGAGCCTATTTTTTACCAAGGGCTGCTCACCAGCCTCTTTACTGGCTTACATTTAAAATCCAACATTTCCAGATGCTTTTACCCCATATTTTTGTGGCTGTCACCAAAAGAGTTTCGTGTTCTTTCTCAAAGACACTGAATTTTGGTGTGTGTGTGCATATGCAGAGAGGCTCGGAGGGGCAAGAGGCATAAATCATTCCAAACTGCTGCTGTAATAAATGTGGACAATGAATAAAATTTGTCACCAGCCTAATATCACCATCAATGTTTTGTCTAGCTACATTCCTTCCCATTTGAAAACAGTTCAATACCCCTTTTACCTTCAAGTAGCAGCACTTAATAAACAGTGATGGATGCTTTTTATTCCCTTTTCCCCCTCCTTCCTCCCGTTCCAGGCTTTCCTATGTCTTTTACAAGGGGGTTGTTTAGCTTGGGGGAGATGTAGATCCTCCATCCTTCTTGCATTGACATGCATCCCTCAAGGAATGACGACCATATTTAATTCATAACCCCCGTTGGCTACACAAACATACAACTTCCCATCAATTAGGCAACACAGAGATGCTGTTAAAAATCAATGAGCTTATTATTAAATATATTTTCTTTTTCATGTAACAATAATAGTTATTGCTGCTCCATTGTTAGGGCCATGATATCAGCTGGTTAAGCAGCTCTAAAAAAAAAAAGGGGGGGGGGGGGGGTTGCTTTTTGTTAAGCTGGGGGAATATGGGAGAGGGTAAG
>VZTJ01003943.1:145346-159490 GCA_013397795.1 Orthonyx spaldingii
AAGAAAAAGAGGGGGGGGGGGGGTGATTGCTTTTTGATCAGCTGGGGTAATATGAGAGAGGGTAAGGACATTGTGTGACACAGACACTGGAGGATAAAGGTGATGAAAAGTGACCAAATAGATGTTTCCTGAATGAAATCATCTGCTGTGAACAGAACGCAGCAGAAACTGAATATTTACCTGATTTTCATAGCCGTACACAGATATCTGTGTCACTGAGCCTCCATCACACCCCATCAAAGCACGGACAGACTCCTGTTTGTGCTCTCACTGCGGTGTGTTTATCGGGAATTACGGGGGTATTTTGACACATGCCACTACTGAGGGAGCTCCCTGCCCACAACAGAGACGTAAAGTCTGTGCCAGCTCACGCAAAGGTTAAAAAAAAATACACACACACACACAGACCCACAGTGCACAGATTCTGGCAAGTGCATCAGATGCTGTCTGGCCACAGCTGATCTGAAGCGAGGCCCCTGTAATTATGGGAGAAGGTGGAACAGGTTTCCTGCTAATTGGAAAATTCTGCAAATGGCACCACTGAAGTAAATTGACAGTCGTTAGACTATTAGCAGGATGAGGGAACTGATTAGGGAAAAGCTCAGATGTGGACTTCTGGTTTGGAGGGGTTTTTTTTTTGTTTAAATAGGGCCTGGATCTACCAACAAATTGATAATAAAAGCTGAATTTCATAATAACAGCTGTTATTTGACCTGGATGCAAATAGATTTGTGCAAATATGCATTCATACACATATAGGTCCAATAAACACATTTATTAAGTGTGTAAACACATTATTCCTGCCACTCTTCTCACATTAGGACAAACACACAGAATGTTTGCTAACTTTTTGTTTAGTAAATATCTCTTTTCCCCCAAATACTTGCACCTACTAAGGGAGAAAAGCTGCATTTCAGGACACCAGCAAGAGGCAGGATCTAATGAAACCGTAATCACTTCGTGCTCCAAGGGAATCGTTTACATCCTTAAATCTTTAAGTGGTTTGTTCTGAGGAGAAGCCGAATTTTCCATTGTAAATGTGGCCTTGATTGACTGCTGGGGAGAAATCCAGTAGCAACTTGTCTTTGTGTTTGGGTTTGAGCTGTGCAGGAAGCACAAAGTGGGGTTTGGCCGTGACTTTGGCCATCCATCAACGCCCCTGGTGTTTGTATTCCTGATTTTCCACTACCAGGAGCAAGGGGAAAGCGGAAGTGAGGGGGGAAATGAGACATTTTAATTAGAGACACCCCTACAAACTCCACCAAACCCACCTCTCTGTAACTTCCTTAGGAGTCTCTTGTTTCTTTCCCTACAATCCTGGTTTTAGTCTCAAAATAATCTCCAGGGCCTGGTCCTGCTCTGACCTTTTTGGGAGCTCTGCCTCTCCTTGCTGAGGACTTGTGCTGACCCTGGAAGGTCCCTCTGGTCACAGGGACACCTCATTTCACAGAATCCCAGACTGGTTTGGGCTGGAAGGACCTCAAAGATCCTCTTTTCCAACCCACATTTCCTGTCAGCTCCACGAAAAGATGCTCAATTGGCCACTGGCTCCGAGGGAGGGAGGATGTTTCTGGATTTTTTTCCTTTTAAACAAGCTCAGATATTTACTCCCCTTCTTGGAAAGAATTCCAAAAGGCACTAATGTAACTCAGCCAGAGATTCCTAAAAGAAATTCCTCCAAAATCCTTCCAATTGAAACTTAATTTTAATTTTAAAATGAGATGCTATCGGTAGATTTGCGATATTTTTTAAACAATCCAGTGGAATGATGGACTACAAACACGACTGACCGTGAAACCCTACAGACAATCCAATAAAACTTCACGTTGTTGTTTCATTAAGACTTTTCCTCGTAACAACCACCTCAGAAATTTTTATTAATCCAAACCAATGCAGACGATGCATTTCTGCTCCGAGTTTGAGATGGCTTTATTCATCCCAGGGATGCCATAAACCTAATAAAAACTCCAGCCTGGAAGATTATATCCCAGGAAGAACCAAAATAACTACAGAGAATTCTCCGTGCCTAACACAGTCTAACCTTGAATTGATTTTAAGTATAACATTTTCAGACCTCAGAGATTTCTCTTTAATGTAGCCCTTCTTCCTGTTCCTTGAGCATTTATAACATTTTATTTCCTCCTGTGTAATTTTTAGTGTAGGTTTGGTGTCTCTTATTGCACTTCACTGTTTGGGGGGCTATTCTTCTACCTGCGTGCCATCCAATAACAGAAATATTTATACCTAACACACAACTTAAAGCAATAAAACACAGCCAGAATTGAACAAAGAATGAGGATTTATAGGCCAGATCCAGAGTTAATTTAAATAACCATGTGTTTGGGCTTGGGGAACTTCAGCTGGACCTAAAACGATGGTTTGTAGAGCAATTCCAACAGAATAATATCAGTTTATACCCTGTTACAGTTCTACAGGACTTTTGCAGCATGATTTATTTTTTTTTTCAGTACATTTTTGCTTGATCTGATTAGCAGAGAACCTCCTGTTTGCATTTCAAGCAACCCCCGTTTATTTTCACTTATTTATTTAAACAAACCAGGCAACCCAAACACTGCCAGCCTCTGGTCTCCTCGTGATGCTCCCCGGATGAGGACATACAGCAATTCCCAGCCCCTGGTGCTGTTCCGGCCACCTCAGCATCCCATAATCTGCCCCAGAGCCAATTCCAATCAATGGGCTTTTATGGATTTTGGATCGGGTCTTGAGGTGCCAAAATCCAGTGGAATATTTGCCACAGGAGCAGATCTGCTGCTGCTGCTGCTGGTGGGGAAAACCAAGGCACAACGGAAGCACACAGGATTCCCTTGAAAAGATACCGGGAGAAAGGACAGGAATAAAGAGGTTTTATAGCTTAGAACATGATTTTCCTTCCTGTTACTGTGGATGTTGAACGTTCTGTCCCAGTTTCCAGCCCCCTCAGAAGGAATTCTCAGTAGAGAGACACAAAGATCTTCAAGCTGTTTGTTGTCAGTGCTAGGAGTAGGTGGGCTTTGACAACTTTTAGAGGAGTACCCAGACTCCTCTCCACACAAATCAGGTTTTTCTCTCCCACCTTTGCAATTTTTTTGGCTTTGTTCTCCGTTTTTGGTGTTCTCCCTTTCCTAGTTTTCATTCATCCTGACAATGAAACAAAAGAAGGGAGGAGGGAGAGACAGGAAGAGGAGGAGGAGGAGAAATCCTACCCAAAATTTAAACAATTTTAAAAAAAAAATTTTAAAAGTCAACCCAGACATTTTGTGCCAAAGGTGGTTGGGGAGAGGGGGGAGAGAGGGAAAAAAAAATCAAGTCACTCTCAATCAAGTGTCACACCTTTAAATAGTGGTTAAATCTTTGCATTATGCAGCTCATCCCTTTTACAACACGGGGGTTCCCGTGGAGAATTCCCTGTTTACACTGGGAATTCCTCCAGGAGAGCATCAATAAAGCCGAACAGATGTCGGGGTGGGATGCCAGCGGCGGTGGCTGTTGCCGGGGGTGGCGGGGGCGGCTCGGGGACAAAGAGCGGCGGCAGCTGCCGCCCCGAGCCCCGCGCGCGGCTCGGGCTCCGCCGGGGCGGGGACAGCCCACCCTCGCCTTTGTCCGGCCGCTGGGCCTCCCTCGTTCCGCGCCGGCAGCGGGTGACACATGTCACCCAAGCCCGGCAGAAAGGCGATTTGTTCGGCTCCTGCATATGCGCCGGTGTTGGTGACCTCCTCCGCCTGCAGCCCCGGCAGGGGGGAGAAGGGGGAACCCGGAGAGGAGAGGGGGGAAAAATAAATTAAAAACAGCAAAAAAGCGCCACCCCCAACCTCACGGGTCTGAGAGGCGGTTTGGTGGTGCCCTTTGTGGCCACCTTGGTGATGCCCTTTGTGGCCACTTTGCAGATGCACTTCATGCTCAATTCCGTGATGCTCTCCGTGGCCCAAGTGAGGATGGAGGTGCCCTGCTTGTCATTAAAAGCATGCTTGGTGAAATTTAGCTCCCAGGAAAAAGTACCTAGAATGGGAAATACTTCTTCAAGGTAAGCCCACGCATTTGAAAATTTGGTTCAAATGCCTGAATCAAATTTTGGGTTGTAGTGAACATATTAAAAAAAAAAAAAAAAAGAAAGTTACCATTCTCCAAAAAAAAAAAATCATATTAAGTGTCAGCAATAAGTGACAATATTTACAAGCTGAGCTCCATTCTGACTGCAAATTTCATCACAACATTAACTAAAAGCTTGCAATAATACTCTTATTAATAAACTTATACAGGATTTGAACCTCAGCATGACGGTATTCAGATCTCCTGATGGCTTAAATGATTTTAAAAAATAGAGAACTAAATAATAATGTAAAAGCATAAAAATAATAGAGAAATAAGAAGAGAGAAATAAGAAAGCAGGAGATGGGTGTGTGGTAGACAAGCAGGTTTCTTACTGGGGGCCCTTCCCTCAAAACTGGTTAATTGGGTATATTTGAAGATCCATAATGGAACTTTGGCAGTCTTTATCCTTACTCTTGAGAAATAATAACAAGAAAATAAGGACAACTTGGATAACTTTTCCCCTTTACAAAGAACTTGTTATCGTAGTATCCCTCCCCTCACTTAATATTTAAAATACATTTTAAGATCATCTCCACTCAAAATCTAAAGCTGCCCAAAAGAATGCTTAGTTCTGATTGCCTCTAAAGCCGCCTGCAAACAATAAATACAGCCCACAGCCAAAAACGGATTCATTGTAAGGAGTGCAGGAGTGAAAAGTAACCCCTACATGGTGATATTTGGGCTGAATCGGAAACCCTCAGGTCGGGAGCTGCACGCAGAGCTCCCAGCTGGCAGAATTCCCTCCCTGAGTGCCCCAAGATCTGCCACTGATGCTCCAGAGGGGAATTGTGCAGGATGGGAAACTCGTGGCGAGAGGGAGCAGCACCGCAGAGAGCGCCAGGCAGGCTGGAATGAAACTTTTACTGAAACCCAACGCTCTGGGCTGAGACTTTGCCATCATCCTTTGTCTCCTACCAACATCCTCGCTGGGAAAGGGAGGCTTTGGAGCAAACAGCATCTCGAGTTACGGGGAAGGGGAGCCTGAGCCCTCATCCGAAGGGATTTCGGGGCGTTCCAGGCTGGCCCTCTGCAAGGAGCAGAGTTCAAACCTTTGAACTTGCCCTGCTCCAAATTTCTCCATTATTTTCAGAAGTCCAAAAAAGAAACCCACACATGCAGAGTTTAGAATTTCACTCTGATTAAATGCTTACAAAATAAGAGAGAAATCTCACTTTTTTAAAATCTTTCTATGCTTCAGAGGTTCGGTGTTTGGGGTGGGGTTTTTTTTGCTCTTTTGACAATTAGAAATTATTTTTGGCTGCTATGTAGCTAGCAAAGGTTAATTGGGCTTGCTGCTGTAAAATACTGAATTCTGATCACTTGATTAATGAGGTGTCAGGAGCCACAAGGAACCAGCACTTTTTTTGAAAACACTGAAATAAAATGCAGTTTTTAAGATTTTATGTTTCTCCCACTTCTCTTCCCACCTAGAACAGGCAGCTGTTTCCAAGGCAGTTGAGTTTTCAGTCAAAAAAATAGAATAAAATCTTTTAAAAAATCAATACTCCAGTTAAGATTAGAGTAGCCACAAATTTTGGGGGGGGTGTGACCCTTTTAATCATGACTATGAAATGGAATTTTTGGGCCATGTAAAAGGGATGGAGGCTTACAGGAGCTGCTTAAATTCCCTACCTGCTCCCTTCCCTCCTATTCCCACCGTCAATAACAGCACAGAATACACAAATCTGGATGAATCCTCAGCTAAAAAAAAAAAAAAAGCAAAATTCCTTTGGAGAATTTCAACAGGCTCCACACAATTTTAAGGAACATAAGTTCCATGTGTATTTGTCTTATGCCTGCAATGAGAAAAAAAACCCAAAACCCAGTGGTAAATGGTGTTCTGCTCCCATTTGACTCCACTCAGGAGCAAAGTGATCCCTCTCTGGCTGTGGCAGAGATGCACTTTGTCACAATAAACCACTGTATATTATGTTTATAGATGTCCTTCAGGCATGTCACAACAGTTTGGCATTGGGGGCTGCTCCACCACTGTGTACATTAAATAGTCATGTAGTTACATTAAACAGTGGGGAGTTCACACTTCACAACCACTCAGTGTTTTAAAAACAGATGTGGGCTGTCTGCTGTCAGCCTGCGAGAGGGAGACCGAGGAGGAGCTGGGTGGGAATTTAACCTCCAGATGATTGAGGGCACCCCCACCCCCGGAACCTCGGTTCCGAAAGGAGGAGGATGGAAAAAAATAAATCAAAATAAACAAATCCAAATAAACAAATCCAAATAAACAAATAAATAAATAAATAAAAAACCCCAGGCCTACAACTTTGGGAGCAGCAAGAGCAGAGCTGGGAAGGGAGGGGGCAGAGGGGGCCATTCGGAATTCGGAGGACTCTGTGGCTCGGAATATTTTTGAGTGGGGTGGGCTGGAGAGAGAGTGCCCAGGGATTTACTGACAGGAGAATTTTTGACAGTTGATGGACAGATGAATTCCGTCATGGAAGCGTTAGTCGAAAGCAGCAAGGCCAGATGGAAACTCACAGCTTGTCTTTAATATTAATTTTCTCTCCCCCTCCTCTCCTTTTTTTTTCTTTTGCAGGAGATCAGAATTCCCTAATTCCCTAAAATGTTTCAATGCATCTTGAGGTATTATTTTTTCAATGCCTTTACCCACCTACTCTTAATAAGAAGTGCTCCTTTGTGTTAATGTTATCTTTTTTTTTTCACTTTCCTCTCTGCTTACTCCCCTGCCCCGCCAAGAGTCAAAAGAAATCAAGGAGAAAGGAAAAAAAAAAAATCAGTTTAGCTACACGGGTGTTAAAAAGTCTGTCTGGCTTAAAATACACCGAGATGCCTCATATCTTAACCTTGTGCAGGATTTTAAGATACTGAATCTTGGTGAGATTTAGCTAAAAAGAACCAAATAAATACCTGAAAAAAATGAAAATTAGGAAGGAAGCCCTAATGACATCATCTGGTTTTTAATAGAGGAAAAAGCCACAGCAGTGGGAGTGCAACTGTGTCACCTTCCAGAGATGATTTTTCAGCAGTTGCACAGAAAGAAGTCTCTTGATTAAAAAAAAATTAGATACGGCAGAGAATCAAATACCAGCCAACAACAACAACAACAAAAAAGTCACACATTTCTAGATTTTTCTTCCATATTTGTTCACAAGCTCGACTGTCAGAAACATCTCTCTTAAAACCAAAATCGACTCCCACCATCCCACAGTGGCCCTTCAAAAAAAAAAAAAACCCTGAAAATAGAATATTTTAACAACTTCATTTCCCTAATATATACTTGTGAAACTGATGTAAATAGACAATGATGGTTGTACTGAAAAAAAATTTATGCCACCATCCTCCTTTTCAGAAGTCCTATATTCAGTTGGGAATAAACCATATGGTTCTATCATAATTTAGCGTGTAGGATCCTATGGATATTTACTCAGTAGAATTCCAAGAGGGAAGAAATAAATATTTTTTCCAGCTACTACCCTGGCGAATTCAATCACACTGATGCAAAATTTAGAGATGCGTTCACAGAAGTGTCAAAATACTTGGAGAAAGGAGCTTTTTCTTCAAAAACACCTCACGGAACTCGTATTTAACATTCCTAACCAAAGGATGCTCATCCCAGCTCGGAGCTCTCAGCCAGTTCAGAGGGATTCTCTGTAAGTGTTGCTCCAATCTTGCCGCTTATTAACAGGCTCCAAGATTAGTATTTCACATTGAAATCAGAACATATGCACATCCCATGTATTTGTTTTCTTCTCAACCCTGGTTATGTGCAAACATTTGCCATGCAGCATGATTGACGTGCAGCACGGTGCCCTTTTGTAATTGCAGTAATTAAACATTTGGCCAAAATGCTGAAACCGGGGGGATGTGACGGGGCTGCCGTTTGGGGGAAGAACCAAATCCCACTTCCCTGCTGCAGGCAGACTCATTTCCAGGGATCTGCTTGGGGCACTAATGGCTCGCACAGAACTTCGGCCCCAGAGCTTCCCCGGGGCAGGAATTGCAATTTGCACGCCGCAACCCAAAATTTGGGAAACGTGCAAGGGTCACTTGGAGACGAGGCACGGAGCGATTATTCCGGTTTCAATGCCAGCCCCACGCCCAGGCAAAGCATTGCTGCTTTAACATCCAACCCACAAATATTGCATCAGGCACGTGCTCCTGTTGGACCCAGCTCCTCCTCGGAAGGACATTTACGGTTCCTTCACTCCAGCACAATTCTGCCGTCCCTGACAACACAGCCGGAATTCAGCGGCTGCAAACCTCTGCCAGCTCAGGCTGCGAATTGAAGAGAACAAAACAAGCTCAAAGAGAAAAACACAAGGAACTGAACTGGATCCAACCCAAGGAGTAGCTCAGGCTGCGGCGATCTCACATCCCAACGCCCATGCCTGTGAAGCTGGAAATGAATCCAAACCTTGTGGCTCAGACACATCCTTCTTCACAGCTGCAGTTTTCACATCGTTTCGACACAAAAACAGCCCCATTAGCCACCCCCACAGGTCAGGAAGTCCTCTCAACCTTATTGGCAAACCTGGTCCTGTTTTTGAGGGTGGAAATGCACTATCTTCCTTCGCCAGCCATCGCCCTGTCAATCTCCCGTCTCACACAAAATACAGGATTTAAAGAATTTTACATGCACCTTAAAGCAGAGGCTGGGAATTTTGACCTCTCTCCATTGTTAATAAAATAGAGCTGCCCAGAACCTTAATTAGAGGTGAGTCCCACTATGTCCCATTTATCCTGTGGGCAAAATCTCACAGGTGGATTTAAATCAGGGAAGTGGGATGTTCCCAAATACCAGTGAATGATTCAGGGTTAAATGGGAATCCCATCACACACACAGACAGCTCAGACTGCCAACTGCCTAAACTCAATCAGATCATTTTAAGCACACTGCAAAGATCTGGAGTTTTAGAACTGAGATCAATTTTGTCACAGTCAGAGTTGCACCTATCCTGGATAACAGAGCAAGATCTGAGCTGTGGAAACATTTCTGATTCCAGTGGACAATAAAACCTTCCAGTCACGTATGTAGATCCCATCCAGCGTTCCCAGCTAAATGAACAGGCTGATTCTTGACAAACCACTGCTTGGCAGCAAAGGGGTTTTTTTATTGTAAAGTGGGTGATTAGGAAAAGGTGTCTGACTCATCTTCAGTGTGGGATACAGTCTGTGGAAAGGGAATGAGTCAGGAATTCACTGGAGCAGAGCTTTTAGATGGGGAACATAACCCAAGCTCATCACAGCGGGCACGGAGAGGCACAACAGACCCGTGGGCCCTGAGGAGGGGATTCCCAGGAGAGATGGCAGCACCAACCACGTCCAAGAGCAGCCCCACCCCACACCAGCTCCCTGCCAGCATGAATCAGAAGGTGGATTTTTCCAAGCCTATTTCATCTTCAAGGACTACTCCCCTTCCCTTTTTATTTTTCTTTTTCAATAAATTGCTGCTTCTCTTCACTCTCCATCCCCTTCCTTTGACCTGCTCCATGAGGGTGTGGACACAGCACTCAGGGGTGGAAAGACTGGGTGGAATTGTGAACTCATCAAATATCCTGAGTTGGAAGGATCATCAAAGTCCTGCACAGGACACCCCCAACAACCCCACCACGTTCCGTGGGGATGGAAGGAGACAGAAAGGCAGCTTCCTGTCTGCCCACCATTAACTTTGGTGTTCATGTGGTGAATTCCTGGTGGAGCTAGGAAGGGTTTGGTGCTCTCCTGAGGAATTCTTTCTGCCCTCGTGTGGCAGCTCCTGCCTGCCTGATTGGTGTCCCCCACCCTCGGGCTGGCTGCACTTCCATGGGCCTGTGGCTCTCCTGGAAAACGCTGTTGGGGGTACATGTGCCCAATAATCTGCAATCTATAGGTTATTATTAGTGTGGTTATGTGTTCTTAGCAGCAAGAATGTGTCTTGAGATGCAGCTTTTCAAAGCATTTGATAAACACCACTAAACATCAACCCTCTACACCTCTCTTGTTTCTCACCTGTTTGTGTCTTGCTTTGTCGAGCTTTTTCCTTACCTTTTTTCCCAATTATGTTTCTGTACTTCAAGATCATTTCATCAACCCCAGCCCCAGGGTCCAAGGGGGTTTAAGCATTAATTTTACGTCTTCTGACCTTGTGTTCACACAGGGTTTTGTCATCCATAATCCTCTGGGATTTCACCTCTGTTACTTTCATCTGGTCCAGATTTTAATCCAGTACTAGGATCAAAACCTATCATAGGATCCTGAAGTGTCTAAGGCCAGGTTGGATGGGGCTTGGAGCACCCTGGGACAGTGGGAGCTGTCCCTGCCCATGGCAGGGGTGGCACTGGATGGGCTTTAAGGTCCCTTCCAACCCCGATCATTCCATGGTTCCGTGAGGACACATTCCCTTCCCAGTCTACCCAGTGCAAAACTTCAGCCAAAGCAGCTAAACCTTGGAGCAGAGCCCTTGTTCCCTCTGCCCTCCCAGAGAGGGGACAAGGTGAAGGGTCCGGGCTCCCACGTGGTGACAGAGCTGCCCAGATGTGTCTCCCACCCCTGCACATCTGTTCAGCATTTCCAGGGGGTTTGCACTGCTGGTTTTACAGCTGTTTGGGCATGTAAGTAGCATCTACACTTAAAAGATTCCATCAAGGGAAGGGTGGGGGGAGAGGGGATGAGATACAAAGCAGAAATGGAGAAATGGAATAAAGAAGGTGGCCAGATGCTGCTTGAAGGCCTGGGATAACACTCCTTTAAATTTCATGTCCCTTAAAAACACATTTCATTTTGCAGCTTGATTTTTTTCAACAATACCCTGAAACATAAAGGAAATGTTGTGCAACCACTACTCAGAGTTAAGAGCAAAACAACAGCTGTGAAAAAGCTACAAATTCCTTCTAGAGCTCAAAAGACGATAAAGACTTTCTGGAGTGGAGACATTTCATACTTGAGCTAAATATCAAATGATGCTTAGATGCCAAAATATCATTTATTTTCTGTCTTAAAAAAAAAAAAAAAATCCAGAGTCAGATGACCAAGTCCTAAACTGCAAAAATTAGAAGTAAAATAGCAAACAACCTGCAAGGAGTTCATTAATAGATACATTTAATTTCTTATAAGTAATATGGAAGTTTTTCTTTATTTTTGTTGGTTTAGGTTGCTTAAGATCTTCCTTTCTGTAAGAGCAGGCTCATTAATTGCCATGATCAGGGGATCTAAGCTCTCGTGAAATCTCAGATAACAATGTCTATTGGAATATTTTGCAGAAACTGATATCACAAAGCATCAAGGTCTAGGAAAGAGCTCAGAGACAATCCAATTGTCCATATTTTGGCCTCACTTCCCAGATCCAAGCCTTTGGGGGCGACAGCACCTGCCATAGTTTCCATCAGGACAATCCAGCCACAGATATTCAATGGTCAGTCCAAAAAAACCCCAGGAAGATTGGGCTGGTTTCACTGAGCACCAGCAAGACACCAGGGGCTTTAATCAGAAAATTGTCCAGTGGTTACATAAAAACACAAATAACCAGGAAACACAAATTGGCACATCAAACCCTACGTTGTTCCAGGTTCTGTTATAGTAACACCGGGCCCTTTAGCCTCAAACTTGGCCTCTGACCTGAGCCAGCACCAGGCACCAGTTCAGAAGAAAGTCAGCAAGAAGTTCATCATAAAGCCATGAAGAAGTTGGCTTTAGCCCTGAAATGGAAGCTTTAATGTGTCTTCACAGCTTTCCTTTTATTAATCAATATAACTTTGATGAAGTGAGTCTTCCCCGGCATGAGGGTTAGGGGGAGCGAACAGATCTAAATCCATATAAGTACTTCTCTCATTAAATCCCTGCTTTTCCATTAAACTTCCTGTCATCTTTGTCAAAGCAATTGTTTAACCTCTCCCTATCTTGTTTTCCTTTCAACCTCTCCAGGTCCAGTTTTTTTACTCAACCTCTCTCTATCTTTATTTCCCTCACTTGTGCTGTGCCACGATAACACACGAAGTGCTCTTTGTGAACTTTACAGTGAATTTAAAAGTCAAATAACCAGTCCTTTGTAGGGGGTTACCCACCTTTACATGTGGGAAGGTCTAAAACATCAGTAGCTGGTTTCTTGCAACTGCCTTGGGTAGGGAAACAATTTTCCTGGACAGGCTCTTAAAAAGTCAACAGGGTCTGGCCCAGATTGAGTTACAAGATGAGGGCCCAACACCACAAATCCATAAACCACAGAATAATCTGGTGCAATGTCACTCAAAGGCTGCCATTCACCTTGGCTGCTGTTTGCAGGGAGCTCTGGCCTCGTGCAGCCCTGCAGGTCATTAATTACCATTAACTGTGCAGCAGACACAAAATGCCAAACGACACCCAGGACAGGGGTCAGCAGAGAATCAGGCCCTTCAGAAACCCACCACGACATTTGCAACAGGTTTTACACGGAGTTAAACTCGTGAGTTCACGGCACGAGGCGTCAATTAAAAGTAATTACGTCTGTGGGATCTCCAGGGTGAGGCAGCTCCACTGCAGAGAGGACTCTGCCTGATCCCTGGGCTGGTTATTCCCTGAGCTGCAGCTCTGTGAGCGCAGCATTGAAGGAATTGGTTCGATAGCTGAAGGCCAGCCGGAGTTTAGAAAGCCCAGATCCTACCCCGAGCTCTGCTCCAGGCTATGGGGTTACTTGGCAAGTTGCTGAGACCACATTTCTTATTTTATGGGCTCAGATCAATAGGAGACAAACGGCTGAGTGCCTCAAGAGCTCCCAGCTTTGGGTTTTCTGGGTGTTCAGCAGCAGTGACAGGACTCCCCCTCGTCACTGGGGCAGTGGGGAGCCAGATCTCCACACAAGGAGCCAGAAGCAACTGCAGTGGGGGCCATAAAAGGGCTTGGGGGAAAGAACACAACAGCATCACTCGTCAGATGAAGTGCAGAAAGGGAAACAAAACTGTCATTAGCCTGCCCAGCTGTAGGGGAAAATGGGCTCATATTCACAACAGTTTAAGCAAATCAGCCTTCTTGGTAATTAGCAAGAACATACCCACTGTCAATTGCCACGATGTGGGCTTGTTTAAATAATACATGGTAAATTTTGATTGTGCTGCCATATGCCTGGAGTGAGGCATAAATACTCCACTGCAGAGAGGTAGGAAGGAACAAAAACAATTGAGAAAATGATAACACCAATAAAAACCTGCACAGGAGACTTTACATCCCAGGCTCTTTATGAGAGGTCCAGAACTCAAACCGTGTAGTCCCAGCAATGACATCAGCTCCTCTTCCTGAAGAGATTCTGTCAGATGATAAATGACCAGACCCCCAGTCCCACCCCACACCTCGATGTGGAACAGTGCACAGTCCAAGGGAATGTGGGGCCAAAACACACAAGGGGCAAGGAGAAGTTAAATGCAGAAATCTGCTCCCTGCAGAATGCAGTGATCGAGCTGAGCCCAGACCTGTCGTTCTCTGTGGACTCACAGAGAAAAATTGTTCCAAAAAACCATTAAACATGAATGCACCTACTTTCAGCATTATTTCCCCTTGGTTTTTTCTTTTTTTTCCCTCTTCTTTATTCCTCTCTCCCCACCAGCCCCCCCTCTCCTCCCTGTTTCTACATCTGTACTTTATTCAATGAACACATCTGCATTCTTTCTTTCTGTTTTTGGCCAGAAACTCTATCCAACCTTTATCACTGACACCTCTCTGCAGTTTCAAATTCCAACCTTGTGCCAAATCCCCATTTCCTGCTGCTTAATTTCCATTCATTTACTCTTGTTTTTGCTTCTTCTGCCATTCCCAGCATGGACCAGCTCCAACCCAGCTTCTTCTAATTTTTTAAGGAAGGCTCCCTATTGAGTGCTATTGGAACTTGATCCTCTGCTCCAAGCCAATGGCTGGCTATTGTTTATACTACCTAACAACAGTTGCCAATATTACTGCTTTTTTCCTTTTCTTTACTTCACTCTAAGTGTATATCCTAAGACCCCAGAGAACTCCTCTCCACATATGGTGACCCATTAGGTCTGGTTTTATTATTACTTCTGCAGAATCTGAAGTAGCCTCTTCATATATATATTTTTTTTTAAATGGTTGAGAATCCAAAAAAAAAAAAAAAA
>VZTJ01003943.1:159507-198129 GCA_013397795.1 Orthonyx spaldingii
AAGTCAAGTAGAGAGTCTGTGGTGTGTTGTTTACACAGGTCTGTTGATCTGGCTCTGGACATGTGGAATAATCTGCCATTAGGATTGTAGTCTTTAAAGAAAAATCATCCTCTCAGTGGCTCATTTAAGGGTGTGTTTCATGCAGGTGGAGCCTGAAAGCTGAGCTGCAGAAGAACTGATGTCCTCACCAAAACTGTCCAGAGTAAAAGAACTTTCGAGGTTCTAAATTGCACAGAACTGTTCGGGGGAGGGGGGGGGCTTGCAAAAAGTCTCTTCCCTTTCCACACATGAAGGCAGTGCTGTTAATACATGGGAAGCAGAGTCCCAGTGCTGTCACTCACCCTGAGCAGGTGTCAGGCACAAAGAGATCACAGAGGATCGGGGAAAGGACCAGAAACTGAGGTAAAAGTAGCCCTGAACAAACCAGGGTTACAGGGGAAATGTTTCCCTGAGGCTGCAAATGGAAAGGGCTGGATCTCCCCTTCATCACTGTTGGATTTCTTCCATAATCATCAAGGCTTCTTCTAGATCAGCTTCTCCTTAACACCTCCTTCCTGCAGGTCAGCTCATTCCAGCAATCTCAACACATTTTCTTGGACTCCCACTTCAAAGCATCCTCCCAAACCTCTCCATCCCTCCCTAAGTCTTTTCCACTCTTACAGGAGCTAACCACTCTATAAGCACTTTTATTCAGGGCCTTTTGAACTTGAACAAGTATTCCTGGCATCACTTTTTGCAGCACCCGTGCTTTACCCCCTCTCCACAATAACTCCTGTACCTGAGGAGGAATAGCAGGATTAGGTCCTTCTATTCTTTCCCCTCTGGTGTAATTAAGAATTTCAACCTGCAGCTTTCAAAACCTTCACCCCTTCTTCGATTTGGGCCTTTCCCTTTAACCTGACGACTGTAGATCTGAACTTTGGACAGTGAACTACCATTATTCAAATATTTCTTCTCCTTTTCAGACAGGAGAGGACCTAATTGTGAGGGGGACCTCCATGTCTTTCACTTTGCTGGGAGCTGCTGCTTTTGCAGCTGGCAGAATCCCACTCCCTCCCTTCAGCTTCTCACTGACCTCCCTGTGATAGAGAGAGAACTCAAGCAATACTTGGGTTCAAAATACGCCCAGACACCGATAAAAATTTCAGGCCCAGAGTGCTCATTGTGCTCCAGCTCATTCCCTGTCCCTGGCTGGAGCAGCACTGGTGTTAAAGCTCAGCCTTTCAAAGGCAGTTCTGCCTCCTTGGATGCTTTTATGGCACAGACGCATTGCAAACCTCACTACATTGCTTTTTAATTTATTTATTTGCTCTATTCAAAGCAATGATAGTAAATTTTAAAAGCAACGCGGTTTTTCGCTGTTCTGATCCTGCTCCCGTGTTTCCCAGCAGCGTTGGGGGCTGACACTGCCTCTCACAGCTCTTCCACGAGCTCTGCCCAAAGGCAACAGTCGTGAGGCCAAGTCCACCTGCCAGAGACAAGTTGTAATTATGAGGAGAATAAAGTGAGGTTTCAGCTTCCAGACAGGGAGTGACACAGCCTGGCAGGCCAGGGATAAGGGTGAGCCTTGGAGAAACTGTTTTCTCTGTGTGTCTCTGAAGCAGACAGTCAAACAGGGTTTGTGCAGTGTGGGTTTCATGAATCACAGCAATGCTCCAGGACTGGCCAGAGCTCTCCTGTTCATCTCTCCTGCAGTGCTGCCACCTCCTCCTCAAGGCCAATACTTGCTCTTCTCTCTGTTTGGACTCATGAGAGCAAATATTCTGTTCCTAAATCCATAAACTCAGAGTTTTTCACCCACACTGGTGCATCAAAGGCACTCTGACAGTGTGACAGCATAGTCTGCTTTCTCGTGAGAAATTCTTCTTTGAGAACTGTAAATACAAAGATAAGTACATGTTTTGCCTGAATTGTTTTTAAAACAGACAGTCAGAGTTCCGTCCAATCAGCCCTAGGGGGGGCGGACGGCTGTGGCCAATCCCAGTGAGCGGTCATTTTGTATATTAAAGCTGTATTAAATAAATAATTCTCTCTTCTTGGCAAATTCTCTTGGGTGCTTCTTGTTTCGACATGGGCTCAACAGTGACATCACAGAGATGCCAACCCCATGTTCCAGACCAGTCAGCCAAGGTCAGCGAAAGGCTTCCACTGACACCACTTGCTTTTCAGAACTCACAATTCCAGCTCAGTGCATTCCTATCCCGTGTTCATTAAGACACAAAGATCTCAGCAAAGACAATGCAGTTTTGTATGAATGAGCTCCAGTGGCTCTAAATAAAGTTTCATCACCTCTGCTGTTATCCTGACCTGCTAACAAGTGTGAACATTAAACCCAAGCTTCCTCTCCACTCGATTTATCATTTATCCTGCCCCTTGCAATCCATGCATCTGTCTCCCATTTATTTTTATGAAGATATTCCCCTCAGTTCAGAACATTCCTCTAACATGAGGGATTCTCTCTAACCCCCATGTTTAATATTTCTTGACACGCTTCATTTGTTACACAGCATGGTCTGAACCCAGCCCAGCCCCACCCCAGCAGCATCTCCTGGTGTGGGGCATTAAGATACGGGGTGCAAGCACAAATATTCTTTTATTGCCTCCTTTTATTGATTACCAGCACAGAAAGAGCCAATTTCTGCCTTCAAACTGGAGCAGCAGCCAGGCAGGGATAACACAGGTGTGTTCACACAGCCACGTGACTGAAGATAAAGTGATTTCCTGGCGATCAGGATCATGTGTAAACTTGTGTCTGCTACAACAACTAGCAATCTTTAAAAAAAAAAATCTAGTATTAGCCTGAAGTTAGGGTGTTATACCAATTTTTTTCCTCATTAGAAGGATATTCCTACTGGAATTCTGGTCGTTCCTGCTGACCCAGAAGTAAGGATCACAAAAGTGATACATATTTATCCTCCAAAATTTTGCACTTTTAACCTTCTAACCAGATGGCTTAAGAAAAAAACCTAGAAATGTCATCATCGTGATTAACAGCATTTTTACAAACACAGAATCACACCTCGAGTTTCAGTGTGCAATGCAAAACGCAAAAGGAGATTTACAATTTGTTACATTTTTCACCAGGAGCAAAGGCATTAAGAATGCAAAAATATTTTATTATCACCTTTTAAAGTAAGGGGTTTGATTTTAAGACAGAATTCAGTTTTTGGACTTTAAATAATGAAAAATTCTAATCTTAAATCAGCTCGAAATTTCCTATTTTTATTATTTCAAAACTTTTCATTTGGGATCTGTGAAACATTTCAGTGAATAAACTAAAAAGTTGATTAACAGCACAGCTCTGTTGAAAACACCAAGTTCTGCTTAGTGTAAGAGTCATACAGCAAAATGAGAAAACTTTGCTGTCAGAGAGGAAGGAGCCTGAGGAGGACAGGACTTGCACAAGAGAATCTGCAGCAGATTTAACAAATTACTCACATCTCCCCCACCTTTTATTGAAAACCCTCACCCCCAGCCCCTGTAACCTTGCAGGGATGACACACAGAGCCCAGCACAGCAGGTATCAACATTTGGGCAATGATTTTTGCAAGTTTAACGCTGGCCAGCGCTCGGCATCGTCATCATTGGCCACGAGCTCAGGAATTACAAATGTGAGATTATTCACTCGGAGCCAGAGGGGCTGAGCAACGACCAGCTGAGGGACTGGGGTTTGTCCCCAACAACAAAAAAAAACCCAGCTGGGCGCTCCATCCCTCAGTTTGCCCACAGAAAAAAGAAATAAATAAAACCCCCATAAATAAATAAATAAAACACTGTTTTTAACAGACTGAGATTCAGGGAATACACTCCAATCCTGGTGCTGGCTCTGCCCCGCTGTGAAATCCTCAGGAAGTTGTTGCGGTGGTTTGTGGGCTCTGTGTTTGTGCAATCTGGTTTAAAAGCGAGTTCTCTCTCTGGCAGACAGCACCCAACAGCTCCCAGCACTGCTGGGACACAAATTGGTAAATTTTGATGCAAACAACTGCAAATATCACTGTAAATTATCAGAAGGTGGGGAAGGCACAATCCAAATAAATGTAACAACATGAATAAACCCAGACAAATAGATGAAACATATTTTGGTGGTGACTCATGTGTCAGAACAAATTCCCATTTTGTAAGAAATGTCTGAGTTATGACATCATTTTGAAAGTATTTTGGTGGTTCTTCCCCCCTCCCAGATTAAATCTGCTTCCCTCTTGGTAGCTCTGCACCTCCAGCAGCCTGGAAATCTTGCTGAGGATAAAGACCAGGGGTATCAGCACGAGGCACAAATTCCCCCTGTGCATTTAAGTCCTTCTTAAACCTCTGAGAGGAAGCAGCTTTCAGCTCACTCCAGCACACGACTGCAACACAGGATATTTTTCCAGCTCACTGATATTTCATAAATACCATTTGTTGTCATGTGGTTAAATTAAAAACTCAGGATATCAAACATCAAACAGTATGTTAATGTCAAGTATGCTTGAATAAATACTAAAGAGTTCAACTGACTGAAATATGTGGACTACGAGCTAATTAAGAAAGAAGCAGGTGTGAAAAAAACCTAATTTAAGCAATTTTTTTTTTTATATAATTAATAATGTTTACTTGTAGTTCCCCTTATAATAAGGCTCTGGTTTAACCTCCAGAGAATTCGTAGCTGTAATCCAGCATTTTAAAAATAATAATTGAACACTGGGTTTTTAGAAGGAGATCAGTTTCCAAACCTGTATAATCTGCCTGGCATACACTCAGAGAGGGTTTTTATTTTAAATAACGGTGCACCTTTTTGTCCACCGGATCAGTTCCCAAATTATCCCAGCAAATCTACAAAACCAGCCCAGTTTGGTGTCTGCTGTGCTTACTCCTGCAGGGATTAGAGCAGGAACGAGGAGGGAAAGGCTCGGTGTGATTGCTGCAAACCCCATCCACTTAGCAAAACAAACACAGGTAATTTGGGGGCTGAGTTTTCTCCAGCTTCTCGGAGGAGCAGTGTCTCTGTGACATTATGGTCTGGTTTTACATAGGCAAAATAAAATAAAATAAAATAAAAAACAACATTAAGGTTTTTATTTGAACTGTTCTGGCAGCACACACACACAGCCAATCAACTAATCCAAGGCTGTGTTTAACGGAGAGTTTCTTTCCAAGAAGGCAAAGGGAAGTACAGGAGGAGAAAATGGCTACAGATGTAAAAACAGACCTGGAATATTTCACTGACATGACATATCTACTGCATTTAATTAAAAGAAGAATGTATGGGAACAATGCATCCTACTCAATTCGGGTCGGGGGAACAAAATAGGGCTGGATTAGATAGGACAACCCTAATCCCCAGGGAGATTCCCATATTTAATGGGAGCGCCACATGTTTGATATGTAGGGAAGCAAGTGGGTGTTCCTGGATTTGATCCACTATTCATCATAATACCACAGCCTTGTTCATTCCCAGTGAGGAGGCTTAAAACCATGAAACCATATGTGGAATATTAAAAATCATTTAAAGTTAAAACGAGCATCATGAAGCCGAGCGCTGGGGCCGGGGCTGCTGTCCAAGAGCCCTCGGAGCGCTGGCTGTTCCCGGGGAGAGCAGGGAGGGAATTCACACTCGTGTGCTCACACACACATCCCCTCAGAGTGGGATCTTCGGTGCAAAGAATTCCTCCCCAACACTGCAGCGAGCTCGTTATCAATAATTGATGTCCCTTTAATACCTACAGCATCAATGCTTTCATTTATAATTAAAGATCAGAAACTCCACTTCTATTTTTCCCCTCCTACTATCTGGTGTTTAAACTTTTTTTTTTCCCCCCTTTTTCTCCCTGACATCAAATTGTTTCTCAGACACAGTCAATAACTTTACTATATTCTCATTGCCTCTGAATTAATCATGGCTCTGCACTAACCACATGGAATTTAATTTCCCATAAGAGAAATGTTTACTTTGGTTTACTTTGTTGGAACTCGACGTACTTATACAGTCTATAAAGATTTACTGTAACGTATTTTGTTAAGCAACATTAAAGCCCGTGCTGACAGATCTTGTCTTGCCTTACTTCACTTATATTCAGGTCTTTAGAGCTTTTGCTCTTCACCAATGGGGCAGCAGGACCTGCTCAGAAATGCAGGAATCTTGGGGCCGTGTTCTGTCCCGAGTTTATTGAGAGCAAACCACTCCTTCCTTTGCATGAATTTTTATTGCACTCATCACAGCCACGGGGATGAATGAACAGAAGGCAAGAACTTTGTTGTTTAATTCTTTGCTACACATTAATTGGACCTAAATTTATTGCGTACGAGAAGCGAAAGGAAGTTTGAAGTAAAGATAAGATAACACCAGATAAAGCAGCCCAGGGAGAGGAAAATGTGAGGATTGCAGCCTTGTGGTGCAGCGTGATCAGATATTGGGAAGAAATTCCTCTCTGTGAGGGGCTGGGATGGAATTCCCAGAGAAGCTGTGGCTGCCCTATCCCTGGAAATGTCCAAAGCCAGGTTGGAGCAACCTGGGACAGTGGAAGGAAAGCAGCAATCCCTGTCTTCCAGTGCTCCCCTGAAATAATCAGAGATTCTGTGCTGTAAGTGCCACCGGAATCCATGGGAATTGCCATAGATCAGTGCCAATGGAAATTGAATTTGAGGTCTCAGAAGCAGAAAATTCCCATAAATATCCAAGCACTGGAAAGCAGAGCTGCACACACACACCAGGCAGTCCCACTGCATTCGGGCATCCTGCTGCTAAATGTTAAGCAACAAGAACTAAAATATTTACTGTACCACTGAGCAAATTTGGTTAGGGAATTTAGGGAATTCTACTTAGTGCCAGCAGGTTTTGGCAAAAGAATCAGCACAGTATCTGGTGGTAGCTGTGACCTGGTCACCCTGATTTCCCCTTTCTCCACAGCCTAATATTTAATTCACATTCTAACTGCGAGATGGACTTTTACCCCAGATCCAAAATACACAGGCGGTGGGAGAATGGAAAAAAGGAATAAAAAAATGAGCTAGTTTAAAATAAAGAAGTCCAGATTGTCTTAAGTTCTGGTGAAATCAGAGCTATCAGTGCCTGCGGATGTGAATTCAGTTCACATTCAGACGCACATTCTGGGGGTGGGAGTTGGCAGCTGAGTGGAGGAGAAAGGAAAAAGTGATTTTGAAATGTATTTATTAAATCACTGCTGAGAACAGAGGGGGAAAGAGGAGCCTGGGAATCTGCTGCAGAGGCTGAACCGATGAGAAGACAAAGAGGCCACAGCACTGCAGGAAGGGAACTTTTGAAAAAAAAAAAGAGAAAGAAATCACCCCAAATTTTCACACACCCCCCAGGAAAGAGAAACATTTGCCTTAACGAGACAGGACAGGAACCAGCGAGACAATTTGATATCAAGACACTGCCTTGCAAATGCTCTGCACAAAGGCAGCGTTTGGGGTGTCCCTGCCAGCTTTACATGGAACTACTCACGTAAATGAGCTTTTAGAGTAATTAGCAGTTTATTGCAGGGCGTGACAATGCTGCAGATAACGGGACTCCATCAAAGGCCGGGCAGCTCGCCCTGGGTGCTGCTTTGGCTGCTGCCCAACCCAGCAAATCCTCAGAGATTGTGCCAGGACCAGTTCCAGGGGTGCCAAGGCAGCATCTCCTCACCCACAGCTCCTCTGGGAAATCCTTGTCCTGGCACCCTCTAGGAAATCCTTTCCTGCCTGGTGTTCCCCAGACTCTGGGGAGGGCACCCAGAACTGCCTCCCTCCTCCCGCCCGGCTGGGAATGGGGAGAGCAGGGCAAGGACAGCCTTTCCTCCACCTCTCCGGCAGAATTCCGGGATTTCCTGGGGGTCAGGATCGCACCGGTGCAGTTCCCCAGCATCACACAAGGTGGCTTCAATCACCTGTGCCAGACACTCGCCAAAATAATATTATTATTATTATTATTATTATTATTATTATTATTATTATTGTTGTTGTTGTTGTTGTTGTTGTTGTTGTTGTTGTTGTTGTTATCATCATCATTATCATTATATTAATTATCGTTATTATAATTATCATTATTATCATCATTATCATTATTATTATCATCATCGTCACCATTATTCTCATTATTATTCTCATTATTCTTATTCTCATTATTAATCTCATTCTAATAAATAAATATTATCCAATTCTTATTTATGATCCCTATCGTGTTGCATCGTGACACTGAAATTCTGTCAGAAGTTTGGGCTGTACAAGGAATAGTTCCTTCTAAAATCAGAGTTGGTGAAATAGTATTTTTTTTTAACTTAAACAAACAAAATTTGCCATTAAGGGTGCCCTCTCTCCCAAATTTTTCCTTTGGCTGGGAAAGAATGAGAAAGGTAGTATTTTATTAAATTTTTATTCCTTTTACTGTCTTCTCCAGCCCCAATTTTCTACATAAAAATTCCAGAATAGAAAAAAAAAAAAAAAAAGAAAGAAAGAAAAAATAATTGTACAACAACTCTTTTAAAAAGCTAACTAAAATAACTAAAAATTAAACACAGCATTTTGAAAAATCCAAAGTGTTATTGAATAAGAAATAAAGTTTTCAAATATGCACAGGATTTGCTATTAGCTGGGAATTTTCCCGTTGAAAGTCACCTAAATTCCACTTTTATTTCTTTATATTTAAATCCAAACTCAGCCGTCCAAGACTGGATGAATAAATGACAAATTGCAATCTGACTCTCTCCCCCCCGCTCCCCCCATCTGCCCCGGCCCTCTGGGAGCAGGAGCCCCACAGAAGCAGGTGGAGGGGTATTTTAAGGAACAGAAAATGAGTTTAATGAAGCTCTCCTCAGACTTGCGAACTGGCAGAATTGCTCTCCTTCCCCCAGCATTTCTCCATTTCCCCTCAGAATCTGCAGGAATATTTGCATTTCTCCTCAGAATCTGCAGGAATGTTTGTATTTCTCCACAAAATCTGCAGGAAAATTTGTATTTCTCCTTGGAATCTGCAGGGATATTTGCATTTCCCCTCAGAATCTGCAGGAATGTTTGTGTTTCCCCTCAGAATCTGCAGGAAAATTTGTATTTCTCCTCAGAATCTGCAGGAATATTTGTATTTCCCAATAATTTGTGGAATATTATTGAATATTGTGAGGGAAAACCTCACACCCCCCCCAAAAAAGGGTTCCTGAGAGAAAACCCCCAGGAACATCCAGGGCAGGATGCAAACACCACTGGTGGCTCTGGGTGTCGATTTATGAACCCTCAAGGATATTGCAGCCAAGTCCAAAAGCAGCAAGGAAAGAGTTTGCAAGAAAAACGCAAGAAAAGAAAAGAGTTTGCAAAAAAAAATGATCACAGGCAAGTGTTGGTTGGCATTTTGAAACTCTCACTAAAATTGAGAAGTTCGTGTGTGTGTGTTGCACTTGCTGAAGGTTCCTGAACCAAAACCAACCCCTCATCTTGTCTCTGTTGCTGCCTCTGAGCCCCCAGACAAACACCCTTCGTGCTGCTGCAGTCTGCTGCAATATTTACAGTTTTCTGACTCACTGACTTTAATTATACATCTGGATTTTGGAACTGTGTTTGCAAAGTCAAACACAGCCAGGCCATTTTCCTGCCTCAACCTCCCCTTTTTTCTCTGGGGGAGCAGTGGTAAAAAAATCAGCATTTTTCACCTTCCCTTTGTTTCAAGAAAGTGAAAAATAACTTTGCTCTTCAATATGGTTTGAGCCAAGTCTTTTTTTTTTTTTTTTCAATTTTTCATAATATTTCTGCCTCAATAAAATCTGAAAAAAGTTAAATAAACAAAAAAGTTTTTGAATGAGGTTAAGTGTCTGGCTTAAGCTGACAAAGCCCAGGAAATTGAAAGTTAAGGCTGATTGTAACAAATTCTGGCTTGTATGGAAAAGAAAAGGCAAAGACAAAATGATCTGAGCTATAAATAATTCCTGCCAGAACTTTTCATCTTTAGGCTCAAGCCCACTTGTGCACAGATGGGAGTGCAAGGACACTCTCATAACCCTCCCTGTATTATTTAAATGTTGGTTTGTGTGTTTAATTCTTAGCAGCTTCATAAAACCCATAATTTACGCCGGGGAGCCGGGAGGGACCTCGGGTAAGGATGTTAAGTAAGCACTTCTGTAAAGGGTTCATTATTTACCTTGAAGACCAGAAAACCACCACTGGAGATGTTTGGTCTCTCAGGTAAATAAGGATTTAGTCTGCATGAATTAAGAATTCAAAACCTTTTTTTTTTTTTTTAAGGCTCTTTTGATAAAATGCTGAATGTATTTTGTTATTTTTCTAGGGGAGCGCAATAAACCTGATTTTTCTCTGTTAGCACCTTGTTGCTTTCACAATGCTGAAGTGGCTGAAAACCAGAGGCAGTTTTGATTTAAACTTTCACAAAGGTCTAAAGCGACCATGGGAAAGAAAGAAGCTCCTTCGCTTTCCCTGTGTCTCTTAAAAAGGTGTTACTCTTCCAGCATCCCTCTGTATTTTTATTTTCAAGTGGCAGACCAGACACAGTAAGAATCATTCCTGTTTCAAGAGTAAAAGATCAGAATTTTGCATATATGGTACATATATTTTTAACTGTATTCGTTATATCTGCTGATTTCTTCTGTTAATTAAGAAATTTTTTTGGCAAGTCTAAACGATTCCACCTCATCAAGAACAGCAAAAAAACCAAACCCCATTGTCCATGTAAAGACCATTCAAATTGAAAAACCAGAGCACCTCCTCCATTAAAGATGCTCCAAGACCCGCTAATGAAATCCCATCAAGAACCAGGGAAGGTTGATAATAATAATAATTTAGCGAATCCAGAACAATGCCTGGCCTGTGCTGCTGCCTCAGCATCTGTGCTAAGGGGCTCGTTTGCAACAGCAAATCATTTAAACTCCTTCAAAATCCAGTCTCAGCTCCTCCTAAACATCTGGGGCTTTTCCTTCAAGATACAAAAACCAAAGCATGGACAGCAAGAAGTTAATTTATTCAAGGCAGCTTAAGCTGAACTTTTATTCTCAACTCCTAAATCCATGTCCAGCATCATGCATCACGTTGGGAAAAAGGGGAGAACACACTTGCAGTGAACTAAGAGGGAGGGCAGGTGTGTTCATTAAAAAAAAATATGATTAGATAAAAAGAACCCAAGAAAAACACAAAGCCAAGCCCTGAAGAGGTGCACTATAGAAACTGTAAATCAAATACACCCTTCTGTCCTCTAAAGAGGAGGGGGAGGGAAAAAAAAAAAATTAAACCTTGGCTCAGGAACTGAAATCTCAAACTGTTGACTAAACTTTCTGCAAGTTGTCTGCTCACCATCCACATCTCTGGCTATTGGCAGAAAAAACCTGGAAGTGCTTATGAACCCAGCAATTGCGACATCGGTGCCGAGCAGCCCCTCTGCAATCAGCCCTGGGATTGTCCAGCCCCAGCCCGGGCTCCCCCATCCCAAACAATCCCTGGGAATTCAGAGCAGCAAGTGTAGGATCCATAACCTGCCCTGCATCCAAATGAAAAAAAAAAAACAAAAACTGTTGCCAAGGAAACACCCAAATATCAAAATTGAAATATAGCTCGGCCCTTAATGAGCCCGAAAGGAGCTGTAGGAAGTTTACTCAAGTTCAGCAGAGATTTTTGGCTGAATGTGGGGAAGAGATTATTAAAAGAGGTCCCAGCTCCGTGGTGGAGGCGGGAGAAGGAGCACAACACAATTCTGCGATGTAACTGTGTTTAAAAATCCTCTCTTGCATTTTTCTTCTTCTCTTGGGACAGCTGCAAACACCCAAAAATGCAACAAAAATATGAACGTTGCTGAAAGGATACAAAAAAACAGAAAACCAAAAAAATGGGAAACATGCATCTGGGGACACAACCAAACAAAAACGTGGAAAACTTGTAATGTTAGCACAATGATGCAACCTGAAAAAAAAAAAAGGTACAGTTTTCCAAGAAGTGCATTTTTCTGACATCTTGTGCACGCTGAGGTCCGTGGAGACTTCCCGTTTTCCACACTCAGCACTTTGAGGGTCAGGGAGGTCGAGGCACCAGAATTCCCGGTGGATGGCTGCGAGTTCATCCAGAACAATCGAGCTCCTGGCTGTGCCTCCCCCCTCGTTACCAGGCTGCCACTGGGGGAGAGGAACGGCCACTGCCACGAGCAGAGGGAGCCCAGAGGCACAAGATTAATTGGGGATGGCCCCTTCCCTCAGAGCTTTCGTTCTTTTAAGTCATAACCCGACATCTACCCCCTGAAAAATACAAATAAAAGTTTGTGTCCAGCTCAAAGTAACTCCAGCCCAAAGTGGCACCTGGGAGAGCTGAGCAAGGGGAGAATTTCTGCTTTTTTAATGGTTTTATATCGTGTAAAATCAGCAACTCTTGGAAGTGCCCTGGGACAGGAAGGGCCTTTTCTCTGGACCATTCTGAAAACTCTTGGAACAAAGACACTCATGTTTGGGAAATCCAGTAGAAGCCAAATTAACCTTTGGTTCTGTGAAAAATCCAAACCACTAAGCCCAACATCATCATCATCATCATCTTCACCATCATCATCATTATTATTATTATTATTGTCATTATTATTATTATTCATGTTGACTCCCTCATTCCTGGCTATAAACTAACACTGCTTGATAAATTAGGCAGCAAAAGAATTTGCTGGGGAAAAAAAAAATAAATATTTAAGCAAATAGGTAGAAGAGCAAATTTTCCTCCTTTTTTTTTCCACAATGAATTGTTTGCATAGCTCAGCTACGAATCCAGATCAGCTTCAGTGTTTCCATTCTCTAACACACACATTTGTGTGTTCATTCAATATGTTCCCTAATTAAATCATGTGTTTTAAATATTCCATCTCTGGCTGCACTTTAAACTTCCAATGCAAAATAACTGAGAAGAGGCACCCAATGGATGCTTTCATATTTATCTAAACAGTAGTTTTCAAAAATATGTTGCTACTTTTGGCCCAAAATAATATCCAGCGTAATTAAAAAGCACCCCAAGCATTTAACTACTTTTAATCAATGTTATTTTCCAAACAGAGAATTAGGCACCATACAAAATTCATGTGTGTTTGAAAAACACCAGCAAGCCATGGAGTTGTATTTAAATAATAATGGTTTCTCAGGAATGTTTGTCAGAGTTTATGTAGCTACCACTGAAAAGTGAAAATTTAAAGCCAGAAAATGAATTGATGCTACTGGTTTAAATCTTTGCAAGATTCTTAAACAACATTTAAAGCAATATCCAATTAAAAAACAGACAACCATGCACACATACATAAATAATACAAATTACGAGTAATTTCTGGTTCTGATGGAGATTTTCAGGAGATGAAACATTGCGTCACGCGCTTCATAAAAAGAAATTAATTTTTTTTAAATAGGATGTGGTTAAAATGGTTAAATCATTACTGAACAGAGCTCCTCCAAACCGCAGGCACTTTTTCCATGTTATTTCCCCACTTCGGACTCAAAATCAGGGTAATTTGGCCAATTTGGCACTGTCCCACCACAGGCTGCTCTTAAAGCCCAGCCAGGCACTGAACTTGCTGACTTCCACAAAGGGTTGTGGGCCCCGGGAGGTGCTGAGTGGTCACTTGACATCTTTAGGAGCTCTCATAACATTCTGGGCATGAGGCTTTGGAAAGTGACACAAAGCGGGAGTGAGCTGCAAAAAAGACCCTCTGAGCACAGTGATTATCTGGGTATGATTCCCCATATTTTCTTGCATTTATTAAAGTTTACAGAGAAAAAAAAATATATATCAATTTCTCCCAGGAAATGTCTCTGCTAAAAATTTAAAGCCTGGGTTTCATTCCTGTAGTTCTGAGAAGAGAGAAGAAAAAGAAAGGAAGAAAAGAAAAAAAAACCAAAAACTCAAACTGATTGTTGCTTCCTCTGCAGTTACTGTAAATATTTTATGAATGGATACCTCAGAGCAAAGTATCCAGATAAAAATTCCCTATAATTATTTGTCTAACACACCGAGGAAGGATTTGGACTTTGCCATAAGTCCTTAATGCAAAGAACTTGTCAACATCAGCTTGTTGAGACATTAAGAGGATTTCTTTAGGTGCCACCTTTTAAACTCCAGTATTAAGCACAGCTTCTAGTAAATTTACTCCATGGTAAGCAATTCCAGATGAGTTCTAGTGACAGGCTTCAGTCTCAAGGTACTTTTTCACTGCACATTAAAATCTCATGTTCCCAGGGCTGGGTTGTTTTCTCACTGATATCCAATTAGGGAATAGAGAAAAGAGGCATTTCCGAAGCTGGAGCTGAGCAAAACAACCCAGAGCAGTAACTCACTGGTAACTACCAGCAGCAGCCAATACTCTCTGTTTACTAACAAGAAGTTAAAATGGAAAGAGGTGAGATCCTAAACAGCAACAGCTCCTCCGAAATAATTGCCCAACAGGGCAGGAGCAGCATTCCAGCCACGGAATCCTCTTCAAAGCAAACTGTGGGATGTATTTGCACTACACCAGCAGCTTTCAGCCCATTTAGGATCTTCCCAGTGCATGAAACACCGTGAGCACTGAACCCTAGAACCTCAGACACGGAGGAGCTGTCAAAAAATGCTACAAAAACCGTTTCCTGGATGGGAAAACCAAGGATTTGTGGAACTGAGTAACCCCAAGTCACCGAGGAAGCGTGTGGCAAAGGTCACAGTTTTAAGCACTGGGTTTTAACTTCAGCCCTCTTTTCCTCTTCCACACAAGATAAAACTAAGGGTGCCACTAGAACAAGTATTGACCTCTGATAACCACTGGAATCCAATGTTTTTCTACAACCAATGAATACAACGCACAGGGACTGGTGTGACAACACAGGCAGCGCTTTCCTGCCACCCACCAGCAATTTCAGCAATAAGGAGCCCATGAACTGACGCAGACACAATAATTTGTAATTCCTGTAGAACAGGAGGAGGGTGGAGAAGGGACACAAAGCCTTTATGAGGGGCTGGGGAAGCAGGGCAGGTGTCTGGTTCTGCTCAGTGCCTCACTGCCACCAAACCAAACTGAGCAGCACCTGCAGGATCAGAGCTGACCAAAACGTGAAGAAGAATTCCCTTGCTCCTTAACTGGATGAGGACTTTGTTAAGTTTTGTTAAGTTTATGAAGGGTTTCCTGAGTGCTGGGACAGGAATGGGGGATTTCAGTTCTTGCTTTGGAAACTGAATGTCAAATCCATTTGGGATTTGCCAAGGTTCCAACGCTTGTGACGCTTTGTCTCCCTGAGAGATGGGTTAAGGAGGAAGCCCCCAGAAAACAACCAGGAGAGAGGAACCAGCAGTGAATCTGCCTCTCTCCTCTCATCCCCGTTGACCTGCCCTTTCCTTGGTTGATGCCTTTTTTCCTGGTCCTAGGAATGAAAACCAGACACGGTTGGAGGTTGGAGGGTCGAGGGTCATTTACCTCAGTATTTTAATAGGATCCTGTTCTGATACATCACATCACGAAGCCCACCATGCTCTTCTCTTCTCTTCTCTTCTCTTCTCTTCTCTTCTCTTCTCTTCTCTTCTCTTCTCTTCTCTTCTCTTCTCTTCTCTTCTCTTCTCTTCTCTTCTCTTCTCTTCTCTTCTCTTCTCTTCTCTTCTCTTCTCTTCGTCTCCTTCTCTTCTTCTTCTCCCCCACCCCACTCACACACACAACTTACAGACCTGATCTCCTCGGGGGTCCATAAGTTCACAGAACATATTCTGCTAAAGGGGCCAGGGCTCCTCAAGACAGCAGAATGTTTGGTCTCCTGGCTCTGCAGGACCTTGGAACTGTGCTGAGTTATCAGACTTACAGAAGTACAAGTGTGCATGCTGATACTTGTGGATACACAGAACTGTGTAAAAGGTATAAAAAGAAATTGCAAAAAATCCTTTTGTCATCACGGTCATGCCAGAAAAACGACCCTTGTCACTTTAGAAGGAGCAGTAGAAACACCACAAACCCCACTCAGCAGCAAAGTCCATTGCCACAGGCTGGTGACACCACCAGTGCCTGCCACGGACCCCTTGTCACGCCGTGGAAATCAGAGTGGGGAGCTGCACTCCCTGAGAGGAACACTGACAGACAGACGTGCCAGCAGAGCTCAGACAGGTTTACCTGCAGCTCAGCAAGAGGCAGAGCTGCTGCAGGAGCGCAGAAACGGAGCGTGGGGAGCAGCAAACCCTTCCCAGCAGCAGCAGGAAGCCTTTTCTTTTACGACTGCTAAATGCCTGGCTCTTTCCCCAAGCAATTTACGGTGCAGCCACATGTCAAGATGGCTGTTGGGAACCAAGATGCTCCAAGTTACTCCAAATAGATCAGGGATTCTACTTACAGATGCCTGTGGTATTTGCCTGGCTAATTTGCTTTTATTATGGTGAGCCAGGCTCCTGTGAAACGCTGGCTGGCTGCTGCACGGTTGTGGGGATGGGGAGGCTCCTCCAGGGGTTTGCAGGACTCTCTGCTGGTGTGACAGTGGGGGTTGTGCCAATGTTTGCATGGGCCCACTTTCATCATGATGGCAATGGATGTTTTTAATAGCCCCCTTCACTCTAATTATATTGGAGGCTTTATTTCAGAGGTCGTAACGGCCTCCTTTTAACACATTTGTGTGAAGGCTTTTTATTTTCTGCTGCTTTAACGAGGTGGGAGAGTTGTTGTTCCTGTCCCTCTTGATACTTTCTTGATACTAAAAAAAGCTTTCTTGATACTAAAACCTTTGGATCCATTTGCCCTGTTTGACCCTTGATTGATGGTCCCTTACAAAAATCCATAGAGCTGTTCCCAGAAATACTTCCATGTAAAGCAATGAATATTTGCAAAGAACTGGCAGAAGTTTCAGCAAGTTTGGCAATGTCCTGCACAAACACTGCCAGTCCATTGGGTTTCTTCCACAAACTCCAACACAGCCCAGAAGGAAGAAGGAAGGCAAAGTCAAGCAAGATGGCAGAGTAGATCATCACAAAAGTTAGTGTTAAAGGTGATTTTATGGAAGAGGCTGGGAGATCTTTTTCTAAGTTCCCAAAGGTTTTTACCAAGTTGGAAAGAGGGGGGAAAAAAACCCCCATGAAGAGTCCTGGAATGGACAACAACAGGGAAGAGGTAAGAAATGGGTCTTGGTGCACCAAAAACGAATGGTGAAATTAAGATTCACCTTGAGCCTGTGATTCTTGAAGGTAATGGAGCACTAAAGCTTCTTGGAAAAGAATCTGACATCATTATCCAAATAAAAGTCAAATTTACCTTGCAAGGCTGCTGCAAAGTGTTGGCCATGAAGGGAAACAGAGAGCATGAGAAACAGGACAAAGGAAAAATATCTGAGCATTTGTTTGGAGAAGGAAAACACTGCAATGAAGTCAAATTGTGGAGGACCAGTCTGAAAAGAGAAAACGAGCTCAAAAATAAAGTTTTCCTGGCTTGCAGAAAGCAACGAGGACAAAGATTTCACAGAAGGGAACACAGCATCCACCAGGCTTGAAAATGCAGCACCTCACAGGTGCCACCAAAAAGCAGCCAATCCAATCCATTAAGTTTCACACCCTGATGGGAGGCAGAGAAAGAATCTTAATCCTTATGGAACAGATGGGGAAATCCAAGGCAAAGATCCAAACCTCTTTTTCTTTCTCTTTATTTTTTTTGACTCCTCTGAAGTCACAAACAGAGCAGACCTCCTGTATTCCCTGATGCCCTTTTCTTTATCCCGTTCCCAGACAATCCCCACCGCTTGGAGCAGGGCAGGACACCCACAGCTCAAATTCCCACTTTCCAGAGTTAACAGACCAAGAGCCCAGGCCCTGGCTTATTCCCCAGGACTGCTCACCAGAGCAAAGCTAAACATGTGATTTCAGTGTCTCCAGCACTGGGGCTAAGTTGGGAATTCTCTTTTCACATTGTTTCGGGAGTCAAGCAGTAGGAAAAGCAAAACACGGCAGATGTTGCATTTATTGCCCACCCCATTCAAAGTAAAAAAGTCCATAATAATATCAAAATCTCAATAATAATATCAAAATCTCAATAATAATATCAAAATCTCAATAATAATCTCAAAATCTCAACGACCTACTGGCATTTGGAGTTTCCTGGCTGATCAGAGCAGGGAAGGAGGCTCTGAGGAAGGAACTCACCACACCGTGCCCTCTTTTGACAGAGAGCTCCTTAACATCATTTTACATTTTACAGATCATTTTGCATCATCTGAGAGGTTTCACAGCTCATGGAGGGCAGGTCTGATTCTCATTAAAGGAAGGAGAAAGTGGACAAAGGCTCTGGGGACAGAAATAGGGCTCTCAAGCACGCACAGAACCCTAATTCAAGGTAGGAAGAGGCAGGACGTGAGTGAAAACAGAACACAAACTAAACCAGAATGAGCAGCCAGCTCCACATGGGAAGGAGAGGGTTTCTTTTTCCTTTCTATTTGGTACAACATTTGAATTCTACCATGAAGAGTTTTGTGCAATCCAAAGTGCTCAGGCCCCAGCCAAACCACACAGCCAGGAGCTCCCCTGTGCCACCATTTCCCTTCTTTCACCACATCTAACTCTGTCTTTTCTTGTCAATGAAACTTTGGGCCCATTTGCCCTGTTTGACCCTTGATTGATGGTCCCTTGCAAAAACTGAGCATCACTGGTTCCTCTTCGTTACAATATGGACCTTGCCTCACCCTAAGCCAAAGAAAGTTATAATTAAATGCAAAATCAAAATTGGCAGAGAAGCACAAAATCAAAATCGGCAGAGAAAGCACAAAATCAGATTTAATTCTGCAAAGCTTTGTTTAAATTACAAATAAGAAAAAAGGAAACGCACCCAAAAAACCACCCCACAAACCACCCCACAAGACCCCTTTTGTGATTAAAGCTGGTAGGTTAAGGTTGCACTGGGGGAACATTTCACCTGCAAAGAGAAGGCAGGGGTGAACATTTGTTTGTGTTGGTGATGGGAAGAAAAAAAATTGCAGCTGAGTAATGTGCATTCATACACTCTAATAAAAGCCAACCCTTCATTTCCTCCTCGGCACTGAAACACAGTCAGACACTCCCAGTCCCAGGAGTGCCACCCCCATGGACCACCAAAATAAAGATGAACAAAGGAGGCTCATTTAGAGCATATTCAAGGAAAATATCCTGTTTACTGAGCTTCTTGATTTTTTCTAGGAAGGCAGCAGCTGAAAAACCTGTGATTACTGAAGTTGTGGAGTGGAAATGAGAGTTCCTGGCTGTTTTTTCTTGCTTTGCAGGCAGGAAGGGGGGAATTGAAGAGAAGGGAAATTCAGGGAAGTTTATCCTAGCAAACACAATCAGAGGGGATGTTCACAGCACAGCTAAAAAAGAGAAAAAAAATATTAACATTTCACAAGCTCCCCCTGTGGCCTCCCTTGCTCCTCCTCCCCCATCAAAAATTCATAAAGGGAATCAGCATTCTTTCCCCAATGGGTCCCCGAGGTGCCATAGACCTTGTTGGTGAGAAGGGCTATAAATACCGAATTATCCACCTCAGGGGAGGGCAGGGCTGCGGCTCCAGCTCCAAACCCCCTGTGCTGCCCCCTCGGGAATTCCCTCCCGGCCGGGCTCCGGCGGGGCAGGGAAATGGGTCAAGTGTGTCAATTCGGGATCACCGACCTCTGACACCCCCAATGATGCCCCAGATCCTCCTCCTCCTCCTCCTCCTCCTCCAGGTCCTGCTGCCCCTCCCCGAGCACCAAAAAACTTTCCAAAGTCTCTTCAAGGGCAGAAATGCACAGGGCAGCACGGAGGAGCCTCTCCAAAGCTGCTCCCGGCCCCCCAAAGGGCTCAGATTTTTCAGGTCGCTTCACTCATCTCCAAACCACAGCAACCTCCAGGTAAAGAAGCAAACTCCATATTATTAGACAGCACAAAGCTCAAAAACAAACACCTGATTTTTTGGTTTTTTACTCTTCTAAAAGCATTCCCAGCTCAGGCCGCAATAAGAGGTAACAGGTGTTAAACAGCTCCAAAGCTGAAGGAGCACCCTTGCAAAGAAATAAATAAAAAATTAAATCAGTGAAAGTCCTGTCTGTAGGCACAACCCAGCAAACGTTTGCTACTGAGGTGCAGGAGGTCAGAGGAGCTGTCCAGAGCTCAGCAAGGAGCAGCTCCAGTTCTGGCCTCTCCTCACATTTTTGTCATCTCTGGCTTCGGCTGGTGGAAACCAAAGCCACCAAGAGCAGAAAACACAAAGAAAAACAGATTCTAATCCTCTTCCCAAGCCAAGCCCAGCACACACCACCTTCCATCACTGCTTTTTATTTCACCTTCACAGGTTTTAAAGAAATTCTGATGGAAGGAACTACTTGGATGAAGTAGTGCCAGCAGGAATTATGGCCTTGTGTAGGTCACAGCACAGAGGACAAATGTTATTGAACAACCTCATCAGGAATCACAGGTAGAAAATGGGATGACCCAGAGCCTAAACTGGGATCTGCCCCAAGGACATCGGGGCCAACAATTCCCCTTCCAAAACAAGCTCTCACGATGTTGTAATGCCACAACCTATTTTCATCATCAAATAGAAATGAAATAGGGTTTAACACACTGTGCTCCTCTGGAAAGGTAAGGCAAAGATTCAGTCTGCTTGGAATCTGTCCTCCACCAAGTCAGTCAACTCCACCCCACCAGGAACTGGGGTGGGAGCTGGTGGGATTTCCCTTTGCAGTACAAATGCGGTACATGCACAGCCTGGAAATGTCCCAGGCGGGATTGTTCCTGATGTCTGATCCTGGAATTTGCTTTAAAAGAATCAAGATTCAGCTTGTGGGGCTCTATACAGATATCACTCATAACGTGGCTGCAGCAATGCAGTTCCAGAGCAGGAAAAACGGGCTTAGACAGCATTAATTCTGGTTTACAGCTGCTGCCACGAGGGGAAGTACCAGGGAGAAGATGCCACAGCGAGATGGCTGAAGGAAAACATTGCAACTCAGAAATGCCAGGTTCCATTCCAGCTTGGCCACAGAGTCCCAGCCTGGCCAAGGGAACCAAACCCATGGCTGAGATCCTCAGAATCCTGATCCCAACCCTACTGGCTGTGTGGAGTAATCCAAATAACAAGCAACAGCATTTTCCTGTCATAATATATAAATTATATAATCATGGAATGGTTTAGGTCGGAAGGAACCTTAAAATCAGCCAGTGCCACCCCTGCCATGGGCCTGGACACCTTCCACTGTCCCTTCCTCCAAGCTCTGTCCAGCCTGGCCTCGGACACTTCCAGGGATGGGGCATAAATATATGTGAACACACTTTGCTAAAGTATTGAAAATCTGTGCTTGCTTTTCTGTCACATCTTCCCCAGCCCAGCTCTTCTCCTGTGAATGGGTTTGTCCCTTACGTGAGAAAATTTCTGAGCCTGAAACCAAAGTAATTCTGTGCTGCAGGAAGGAAACCCATCTTTCTGTTGGGTTATGTTGGGTGGCAGGAGGACAGACTTGACACCCCAAGATGGAGTAATTACTATTGGTAATTGCAATCATTAAAAAAAATGTTTAAAACACCAAGAAACAGACTCAGCTAGAAAGAGTTTTTCCTCACACAGCCCTCCATCCCCAAGTTGGACAGATTCTCTCATTATATCCCATTGAAAACTCTCTGCTGGGCCATCTCATATAAAAGGATAAATCCCACTTTTCCACCATCCCAGGGGAAAGCAGGTTCCTGTGGATAAGCAGGGTTGGAGATGATGGGAACTGGGAGCCTCCCAGCACAGAGGAGGCCTTGCTCCAGGTCCCCACCCCTGAGGCACAACGAAGACCAAAAGGTTTTGCTGACTGACTGAAAATTGTGAGGGATTGTGCTCCAAACGAGTAAAAAATGTGTAGCTGGTGCACAACCACACAGAGACACTTGCTCTGCAACTGAACCTCTGTCAACCCTCTTGCTCCTAGATTTAGTGGATGAAATGCTGAGGGAAATCAGATGGGGGCCGGTCCTTGTTTACTCTGAATTATTGGGTACAGGAGAGGCCACAGCCAGACAAAGGCAGTGTCACACCCAGGTTCTCTGTCACTGCATTCCTGCTCATCAAGCAATGGTTTACAAGTCATTTCTGGGGTGCCTTACAGGCACTTTTTGCATGGGGGAGGAGAAGGGGAATCTTGTGGAGTCCCCATCCCTGGAGGTGTCCCAGGAAGGCCTGGAGGTGGCACTCAGGGCTCTGGGCTGGGGACAAGGTGGGATTTGGTCACAGCTTGGACTCGATGGTCTGGGAGGGCTTTTCCAGCCTTAATGATTCTGTGTGAGGCTGCAAACACCGAATTATCAGCACATCTGAGCAGGAACTATTCTCTCTACACAAAAGGGAAAACACCTTCCAAACTCATCACCACCCTTCTCGTGCCATCTCCCAGTCTGAAAGCACTGGACTATTTAGCCCACATCCAACATTTCACAGAATCCCAGAACGGTTTGGGTTGGAAGGGACCTTAAAACTCATCCAATTCCACCCCTTGCCATGGGCAGGGACACCTTCCACTGTCCCAGGTGGCTCCAAGCCCCCTCCAGCCTGGCCTTGGACACTTCCAGGGATGAGGCAGGCAGTTATTTGAGTGATTTTGTGGCAAACGTTCCTACAGGCCTTTAATTTTGCCGAGTCAAAGCCATCCAGAGCACTGGAACCACGTTACCTGCCTGCTGCCTGGAAAGCTCCCCGCTTTGATCAGCACCATGTCTTCAGATCAGTCATTTATGCAAACCAATCTTCCCATGGTCAATTCAGACCTGCCCTGTTTTCCTCCCTTTTGCTTCTAACGCTTCCCACGTTGCATTTGGGAGTGCCATTAAACGCCCTTTTATTGCTCCCTCGTTGTAAGCACCTGAGAACCGAGGAGAGCCTCAAGATTTACAGCCTATTTTAAACTCAGATAATGACGTTTAATTTGTTATTGGCTGTGTAAAGGTTAACAAAGAAATAACTCAAACTCTCAGCAAAGGAATAGCACGTTACGACAGGGCAATTAAGAGCTGTAGCTGGCACTGCATGGCAAGAGTGATCTCGTTTCCAGAGGAGCTGCTGATCCACGTTCACAACCCGTGGAGCACGAGGGTGGCACACAGGTTCATCCTCCACACGTTTTATGTGCTGTTCAGTTGGTTTTTCATCACTAAATTTGCCCCAGGAACAGCTGAGAGATGTCCTCACACACCCACCCGGGAGGGCTGGAAGAAGTTCCTGCCCTCAGCAGTTCATAATTCTGATTTTTGGGGGGTACTCAGAGAAGAGTAGCAGAGTGAAATAAACAGCATTGACCTGTCTGTAAAAGGAACTAAGCTTGGCTTAAACCCAGCTCAGCTGCAGTCTGAGCTATGTGAGTAAAATTCAGGCACATTTGTTGCCTGTGGGTGCCCCATCCCTGGAAATATCCAAGGCCAGGCTTGGAGCACCCTGGGATGATGGGAGGTGTCCCTGTCCCTGGCAGGGGGTGGCACTGGGTGGGATTTAAGGTCCCTCCCAACCCAAGCCATTCTGGGATTCTGGGATTCACTCCTCCAGCTCTGCAGTGGGGGAGACGTCCCATCTGAGTTGATGTACCGCAAATAAACACAAATCAAAGCCCTAAGTGAGCGGATTTCAAACTGGCTTTATGGCACTGCTCAAACTACACCCCAAGGCCTTGCTTTTAAAACTCCATGGCTGTGGACTCCATGGATCACACGTTTTCCTGGAGAGGGAGGGCTTAGTTTTTCCAATTTTATTGCACTCTCACAATCAATCAACCAATCAATCAATCAATCAATCAATCCATCCATCAATCAATCATTCTCATGCAGATAAACTTTTTTTTTTTCTCATCCTTATTCAGGCCATTGGGCAATTGCCGGAAACAATATTTGGAAGAGCTGGGGAGAGGTTGTTGGATGCAGGCCCAGCAGCTTTTGGAAGAACAGAGCAGAAAATATGCAGAATTCATGGAAGAAAGACAAGCAGATGCTGCTTGAAAATACGGTTCTGTTCTTATGTCAACAAATTAGGGCAGCCAAAAAGCCCACACAGAGGTAACACAACAGAAGTGACCCTAAGATATTGCAGGGAAACACAAACTCTCCCTGTAGGATCCGCACTGAGACCCGACCCAAGAGCAATTCCCACAATTTGGGATCAAGGCAGGGGGAAGGCTGGGCACGAACAAAGCCAGGCCTGAGACTCCTGCAGCTGAGCTCTACAAAATCTTTCCTTGAGCAAATCTTTTCGCTCAGAAATGATTCCAAGCTGCCTTCTGTGGGGATGAAAAAGATACGGATGGGATTAAGGGAACACGGATTCTGCAGCTTTGGCTTGAACAGCATCCATTTTATTTCCTCAAACCCTCACCCAAAGTGGCAGCCAAGAGTGAGTTCCATCAGTTCTTCCCAAACATTCTCTGTGACAAGAACAGACCCCCAGCTGGTATCCAATGGAATGGGGATACGACAACTTTAGGACTATTTCCACCAAGCCCAGGGTCTGACTTTAACACCTCTTTCTTCATTTTTTTTCCCCACCTGCAGGCCCTGTGTCTTTTCTGAACCCCTCCATGCAAATCTTACATCTCTTGGCTCTAAACTTGCAGAAACATTGTGTGTGTTTGTGTGTGTACTTTCCCTGTAGGATTTTAGTATAATTTTGAAGGAATCTTACTAAATTCAGTGGAACCTTCCCATCCTGCCCTTCCCCCAGGTTTTTTTGTTGTTTCTTTTTTGCCTTTTTCCCTTTCTCTTAACTCTTACCACATGTTGTAGAGACCAGACATGAATCAGACCAAGCTCCTTGAGCAGTGGGGAGGGGGAGAGGGGAAGGTTCCTTTATCAGCTAAGAGGGGCAAATTCCCAGTCTGCCCATTCCACACCCCCTCAAAAAGTCCCACCAGCCAGCTGAAGACTGAGGACCATTAAGAAATTCACGAAATCAGTATGAAAATGGTGGAGTTCATTCATTTATTGGTCAGAAAATTTCTAGTGGGTGCCGAAGGGTCAGTACCTGGGGTCTCCCATTCAGTGGAGCCTGAGGAGAAGATCAGCCTTAGGTGACACTTTTATACTGAAACAAGGTGAAATCCAAGGCTCCCAGCTCTGGACTGGCTTATCCACTCTTACCTACTCTTTATCTACTCTCTCCCGTTGCATTTTTTTCCAGAATCTGCTCCTAAAAGGACTTCCAGAAGCTTCCAGAAACTTTCACCAGTTCCTTTTGATTATGTTGTTCTGTTAACAGTCTTTAATTTCCACAAAATTCTGTTCCATTCCCACCAGACCCACCAAGGCAAACAGGCAGCTTGAAGGTCCACGGAGAAGTGGTGTTTTTTGGGCAGATTAAAGGTCCATGGAAAAGTGCAAGTGGTGATTTTTGGATTATAAAGTGCCATCCAGCTGGCATTGGGTGTTGCAGTGGCATGAAAATCACCAGGAGATGGAATCACCCAGCTGGATTTCCTGCAGAGCCAGCTCAGACACCTCTCCCCACCACATTTCCAAGCTTTTGTGGATCCATGAGGATTTGGTCTCTTGGTTGTGCTCTACACACAAGACACAGAACAGGCTCAGGCCCAAAGGCTGGACCTGTCCAAGCCCTTCCACACCCAGCAGAGCTGGAAAATTACAATGCAGGAGCACAAGTGGCTCTGCCTGGAATGAATTTAATGCTCCCAGCCCAGCACAGCCCTTGGCATTTCTGAGCATTTCTGAGCTCAGTGCCAATGCAACCAACAGCCCAGGGAATCCCACCTGGATACAAGAACGACCCACAGACAGGGATATTAAAGGACAAACTGCCAATTCCTTGATTAAAGAAGAGGCTTTCAGCACCCAGCAGCAGCAGCTCTATTACTGCTGAGTTTCCCCCTAAGGCTACAGCACAGGAACAACACAGGAGATTTTTTGCTGCTTCTGGGATATTGGTGTTGGGAAAAAAAAAAGAAAAAAAAAAGGAATATATTGATGAACTACTCTGTCATTGTTAACAGCACTGCTGACAAACTCACAGCAGGCCCACTGAGAGGAAGACAGCAGCGTGTCTACTGAATGCCTCTTGTAGCTGAGACATGTGCTCTGAATTAGGCAAGGTGTGTAAATTATGACAGCCAGAGCTCTGTGGAGAATGCCCAGGTCTGAGGGATTCTGGTGCACTTTTGTTGTTGCTGCTGCATTTCCCCGCGGTTCTCTTCTCAAAAGAAACCCTGCTCCTTGGAGAGAGCATTAACAGGCTCCAGCTCCTCAAGTGTCATTTGAAAGAAATAAAATTGAAATGCTAAAAAGAAACCCCCAGTTTCTTCTCCTCATTGCATTCGTTATTTTATTCTCTCCGACTGCAGCTTAACCTCAGAGGAGAAACAACCACATGAGGATGGGGGAGGAGAGAGGATGAGACACAGCCTCAAAACATGGTTTGCCTTACACAAAACCATGCATGAAACTACCACGCATTTGGGAACATCTGGGAGGACCCTGCCTGGAACACGGGCTGTCAGATGGATCCCAAAAGCTTCATTTCCAGGAAAGCCCCTACCAGGGCAGGAACACTCAGAGTTGTTGTTTTTTGAAGGAAATTAGGCTACACCACCCTCAATCTTTAAAAAATAACAGAGAGAGACCTTGAAGGGACATCTGTTTGTTCTTCTGCCTTCAGGCCTGGGCTCAGACAACAACAACATTGTCCAAACATCCAATCACAAAAATTTTGTAACCCTTTCAAGATGGGATTGTTGACCTTTCCATAAGCATCAGCCCTATCATCAAGTCCCATATTCCACGTACTCATATTCCAAACACAGAACCAAATCCCAGTCACAGATTAATTTGGACACTGGGGGAGTTCTACACTTTCAAAAGGAAAATCCATTAACCCAATTCGAAAGTTGCAAAGAAGGTGGTTCTTATTATGAAAATTGTCCTGAAATTAGCACACAATCACCAAAATGGGAAGTTGGTAATGGAAAAATTAACTGAAAAATATTTTTATTACTACAGAAGATATCAATTTAATTCATTCAGAAATACTGCTAATCAGTCCTATTCCATGTCCTGCAAATGTATCTTTGAGAAGTGTTTGGGGATCTGGAGGGAAAAACAAATTCTCTACCAACAATAATCTTAAACAGTCATAATAAATTATCTCCGTTATTAGTTACACTCCTTTCAGGACTCAAGAAGTATTGAGGTGCAACTCTTCATCACCTTTACTGGCCATTAACTGGTTGGAAAAAAAAATTTCCTGCAGTGATTGAAAATACATTTACAACTTTCAAGGGCTTCTTGGTAAGAGAGGAAAACTTGGCCACTATTAATTTTTAGAGTTATTATGCAAACACAGAGTCCCACCCAGCTTCCAACCCATCTTAATTATCAGCCATCTGAGTGGAAGTTTCCTCCTGTCAGCTGAAGCAGAGAGATGCTGAGCTGTTTGCTGAAATCAGAGAGATGCAGTGAAAGATTTGACCATCAGAACACAGCACTTCCTCCTTGACTTCACCCCTTGGCTCTGGAATTGTTGTGCTCTTCCCACCACAGCAGCAGAGTGTGGGTGGCTTTGCACTCACAGCCATCACAGCCATTTCTGCTGCAGTGCTCAGAAAACGTTCCCATTCTGACATAATTCGTGGTTTATTGCAGGGAAAATGAACCAAATGAAACTTTATCAGCTGTTTAATTAATACTCACTTTGCCAGTGCTTTTTTTTGCCAGATATGGCTGTGTTGGACTTGTTTGTCCCACGGCTCCTGCAGGGAATGAGCTCAAATGCCAACTGGCCACTGGTGCCCCCAGTGCAGCATAGAGCAACTCACAGCCTTTCCAAAGCAAAACACGGGATTTAGGAGCTGCTGTGACAAATGATTTCTGGTGTCAGCTCCATCTACAGAACCAGATACAAACCCACTTCCCCTCAGGAAAACAAGTGCAAATTAGGAGCCAGAGGGAGAGCAAGGGAAGCTGTATTTTCTGTTTGATAAGGAAAAGCCACCCCTATCATGTTCTCCTGACCAACCTGACACTGTATTAATTTTCTTTTTACATTTATTTATGGTTACGTTACTCTTGTAAAAGAAATTTGGACATCAGTAGCCTGTCAGTCCTATTTGGACTATTTCCCATAGAGAGATATACCAGCTGGACAAATGTTAGGCTGAGATCCAAAGCTGGGAGAGTATTTTGATGGAGCAGAAATAAGTCTTGTATTAGCTCATTTCAGGGGTTTTCCTTCCTTGTTCAAAAGGCATGAAAGGTACTGCTGAATTTCCAACACTGTTGGAAGCGTTCCACTGTTCACTGAAGGTGAATTTCACCTTCTCTTGGGGGTAAGGATCTTTCCTTTTGGTTTGGGGTTTTTTTTCTCCTCGTGGAATTTTGTCCCACAAGTTGCTAGGAAACAATAACTATGGGCACTTAAGAGAGAGAAAAGAACTTGCCCTGGGAAGGGTGCAGCTGGCTCCTCCCTTATCTGAGGTTTTCTCCCAGAGGGGCAGACATAGCTGAGAATTGGGCTGGGGAAGAAGGGGCTGGGGCTGGGACTGGAACTGCACCAGAGGAGAAAGTGCAGCCCAGAGAAGGCTGTCACTGGGGTTCTACTTCTCTCTGGTGTTGCTGCCACTGTTGTTGCTTGTTTGCCTAGTAAAGAACTGTTAATCCTTTTCCCATATCTTTGCCTGAAACCCTCATAATTTCAAAATTATGATAATTTAGAGGGAAGGGGGTTACATTTTTCTGTTCCAAGGGAGGCTCCTGCCTTCCTCAGCAGAACCTGTCTTTCAAACCAAGACACCTTCTATCTAAACAGATCTTTACCTCTAGTTCCTCTTAGCTTCCAGCTTTCCTCTCTCTATTCCAGTCCTGAATCCACCAGGTGTCTGGGAACAAGGGGCAGATTGAATCATTTTGCCTTTGGAAGAGGGAGCAGACACATCCCTGATGTCCATCCCCAGCTTTCCCAAGCACTGGGTGACGACATTTTACACTGGGAGGTCACAGTGCATTCACATCCTTCCTCCTCAGATCACATCCTGCCTCCCCTGCCTCAGCACTCCCACCTGCTCCAGGCACTCTGCGAGTCCCACACAGGATCACACAGCACATTTCCAGACTTTCCTTACTCCCACTTTGAGCCGTGCTACCACAGCTCTGGTTTAACAATCCCAAATGTCATTGGTGACAAGCCAGGCTGATGTTTGTGAGGACCTAGACCAGGCTTAAAAGCTGCAAGTCACAGTTTGCCCATATCAGAGCTGAAAGTCAAAAATATTAACTTTTTTTATTATTTTACTTTCAGAGTTTTCTCCCTCTTTTTTATGGAATCTAACTGAGGAGTTCCAACCCAAACCAGTCAGATCTGACTACTAAAATTGAAGCAAAGACATCAAATTACTTGGTTAAGTGTATCAGATATTACTCAAAATTGGAGTCCCTGGCTTCTGCTTTTCTGGTAATGTCATATCTTTTCCTGCATTGGCATTACCAGGGCTGTCTCATCTCTTCAGGTCCTCCAGGATGGATTTTCTTAATGGCTGGAGTGATGGTGTAACATTTTCCCGCTTCGATCCTTAGGATTATTGTTCAAAATAGAAGGCCAACCCCCAAATCTGAGAAGAGCCAAAGAATTCAGCAATCTCAAACTCCTTTTAAGACACGAGATCAGCACGGGGAGAAGCACACAAGAATAATGGGAAAGCTGATCTCTGTGAGAAAACCATTGCAACAGGTAAAGGGAGGTGTAATATTATTATTGTCGAGCCATAACTCTATAAATACATCCCGGCTTGACAAATTCTTGACGCAAAAGCCAGTGAGTGTCTGCTGTTATTGGTCTAATGAGCTAACTCTGAAATCCGAGCTAAAGACAGCTCCCTAGTGGCTGCGGCTGCTCCGGGAGCCGGAGGAAACCTCTCCAAAGCCCATCACTGCAAAGCGCTGCTGACAGCTCGGGACTGCACAACACACGGATTTATTTCGCAGACAGGAATTTAGCACCCCGAGCCGGCCTCCTGCTTAGCAGGAAAGGTGTTAAAATGCAGAGCCCTCCCCGCACACGGGGGTTTTTTTGGGGTTTTTTTTTCCCTCCTCCCTGGCCCCTCCTCGCACAAAACACAGAAGCCGCTCATCGATTTCGTCACCTGCTCCCGGCTGCAAAACATTCACCAGGTTCTCCCTTTCCCCGTCCCTTTCCCCCCTAAACATCCCCCAAAATGACACAGCAACACCTTGAGGAGGGAATCCAGGCAGCTGCAGAACTCCCAAATATTTTGCATGACCTTTTCATCCCGCAAATTTATTTGCAAACAGCAGCCACCTCCTTCTGTAGCTGACAGCTTACAAGCACTGAGCTCACCCAAGGAGATTTACAGGAGGAAAATTGAGAAGTCAAACACCCTGCTGATGGTACCTAACCTGCAGCACTCCTGTCTTATTTTAAACTTGCCTTTCAACTTTGAACACGTAAGTCTTTATTATTATTATTGTTTCCCCCGAATTTGCTTTTAAAGATCAAAAAGGGATTTGCAGAGTTTTGCATCGTTTGGGTTTAATAATGTGTTGATAAATCTGGGTTTGGTAAAACAGCTCAAGGCTGAGCACTGCTGGTTCTCACATTCAGATGTTCATGCACAGAAACTTCATTTCTATGAACACAGCTGCAAAAGCCCTGGAAGGTGCCCCCAAAATAGAGGAAATTCAGTACAGTTGGCAGTGCAGCCAGTGCTGATTACACACACAAACCTTGCCTGCTCACACATCATGCTCCTATTTTTAGCTTTTTAGGAAACAAAGAGCCCCTATTAATGGCTATCTTCTTGTTTGGGGTAAAGGGAAGGGAATAATTTTGTTTCTATTTCTCCATCAGCCTGCTGACTTTCACACAAAGCTCTGAAGCAATTGCACTGGGTGAGAGACTTAACAAACATCATTAGTGTGATTATTCATTTACTTCATTCAGCTCTTTCTTCTCCCATTCCTGGGGACAGCACACCGAGGGTCTGACACATCCCTGGGCCAGTGGTTGTAACTCCCATCAACGCTGGACACCTGCCTTCAGGGCAGCAACTCTCCAGGTTCCAGCAGGGAATTCATTAATAAAATGCAGCAAGAGATTCTCTGGCAGGGCCACGCCAGGGAGAGCAGGGGGTGATCTAATCCAGATGGAAAAGCCCCAACTTTTTAAACTCTGATTCCACTCACAAAGCCACCCAGAACTGAAGGGTTCACAGAGAAAGACACCACAAGCACATTCTGGACACCACAGGTTAAATTTTCTCTTTGGACACTGAGTTCATTTTCAGTCCATCAGACTGAGTTCATTCTCTCTCCCGAAACAAGGTCACCCATGTATGTACATTAGATATAATGATCTAGAACAGAATCCTTAAATTCAAAAGCAACAGGCTGGAAATGGCTTCATTTTCAAAAGTTCTTAAGAGCCAGCAATTTCTGTAACATCAACTGCTGCCTTTAGGCTGATTTTTCCAAGCCAGCCATTAGATTTGGGTTATAATTTCTGTTATAAACTCCTAGGCAGCACAGAAGATCTCAGTCTAAATAGTGATGGGGGAGCTAAAGATTCAGTTTTTGAAGTCCAGGACCTTGGTGAATAAGCAAGTGAGCTTCAGAGAAGGTTTTTAACTGCTGGTTAAGAAAGTCTGCCACCAGCAATGGTAAAATTCAGCCCTGCAGTGCTGTCACCAAACCCTGTCCTAATGTCACTATGAGACCTCCTGCCATTCCATTAGAAGCTTCTATAGCCTTTTAGAACTCTTAAACTAAAGTTTTAGAGCCTTTCAGAACTCTGAAATGCTGGATGGTTATAGAGCCTTGCTGGCCCACAGGAGCCAGGCTCTGTGCTACCCCGGTCACCCACCAGTGACAAAGGGTGTTTGCATTCCAGGGTGAAATCTGTCAAGGGGGGAGGATGAAGTGTGGGATTCCAGGGCAGACGAGGTGATCAGGTAATGACATCATCCTGCACAACACAGTGCAGGGTTATGTCAAACCGAATTGTTTGGTGACTTTCTCCTCCTTTCACCCACCCACCAAGCACACCAGGCTCCAGATTTTAACAGGAGATACAGGGGTGAACATCAGGGAAAACTGCTGCTGCTCAGGGTTGAGTTCAGATGAGCACCCAGCTAAGCAGAAGAGCTTGAAAAATCTCATTAAAAGCCTCTTCAATATAAATTCTTCCTCCTTTCAAATCATATTTATACAAATTGTCCCTTTCCATTTCTCAGAGCACATTTCTGGCCACTCACGTGCAGGATTTAATGTGTAAAGAGGCCATTCCCATCCAGACAGCTCAGACCGAGAACAAGGCTCCTGGCTGAGACAAAACCTTGGGAAAAGGACACCCCACAGCTCCTGTCAGCACAGGTGAGCAGCTGCTCTGCCTGTTCACAGCAGAAGCTCTGAAATCTGCTGGGCACAGCAGCCACCAAGGGGCTTCTGTCGATTCTGCTCTCCCCAAGTGGAGTTGAGACCCTCACAAAAATTTGATTTGCCCCTTTTTTTTTTTTTTTTCTTTTTTTTGAATTACTCTCCTTTTTAGCTCCAGTAATTTGAGGAGGTAACTTCTACCAGCACAGTCTGATCCAAAGTTCCCAGCAATAAACAGGAATACTGTGGGGTTTGAGGTCAGATTCTGCTCCCACAGACCGAGGAGGGAGATGAGCAAGGCTGGTTCTGTGCACTGGCAGAGATAATTCCATTATCTCTGTGTCCTGCTTTGCCTTCTTTACATCCAGCCCCTTCCTCCCACTCCATAAAACAACCTCTCACTTCTTCCTCACTGCCCCTATTCCTCAAGGTGTTTCAACACCCTATTTTTCTAAGCCTGTTTGATACCCATATAAGGGAACAGGAGATTAAAAAAACCCAGCAGAATGGGCAGAGATGAAGCTCATTACAGTAAATAATATTAAATTGAGCAAGGGTGAATCTATTGTGCACTTGCAAACAGCAGAACTGCTTGCACCAGCACAGCACAGGAGAGCTCTGCTTCACTCCAGCTTTTCTAGGCTGGGGAGTTTGAGTTGATCCCTCCTTTAGGGTCCCAGCAGGTCCCTGCCAAGGCCTGGAGAGCATCACTAAGCTGCACTGCAGGAAAGCTCAGAATAACACCCAGATTCAGACATGAAGTGTGGTCTTTTGGGGTTTTCTTCTAACCCACCTCTTCACTTTCCCCAGCACGATGTGAATCTTCCTCCAATCCCACCCTTCCCTGCGATCTTGCCAAGGGCAATGCTGCCTCTTGATAATAGCAGCCTTTGTGTGCACCTCCAGAGTGAAGAGGGAATTTGGGGGCTGCAGGGGGATGATTTCAAACCAAACCTTAAAAAAAAAAGAACATGCAGAGCTGGGGAGTGTGAGACAAGAAAAAATCCTCTCCCCTCTGATCCACACCACAGATCTCCCCTCTTCGTGTCCCACTCCCCCCCCACACACATCAGCACTGGGTGTTGAGGGGGGATCAGCTGGAGTTCAGCAGTTTTAGGAAGGTCCTGTGCTGCCACCTCGGCTGCAGGACCATTTTTGACTCAAGGAGCCCACAACCCAAACCAATCACAGCTGAACAGCAAGACCTCCCTTCTGTGAAATGGAAATTAAAAGGTGTTAGGAGCAGTCATTTCGCTCCCAGTGTCTTTACCAATTAAGCCAAGTCTTCAATATGGTCAGGTCGCCCTCTGATTTGGATTTTTCACCCACCCATGTGTCAACTCCGAAAAGAAATTATTTTAAAAATTAAAAATCATTGTTGCAACTTGTTCATCTTCACATAAAGCAAGAGCATAAGGAAAGCTACCGGCAAACGCTGCTGCCAGGGGCTGCACAGCCTGACCCTTACTCCTAATCCCCTGTAAATTCACCCAAAAAGTCATGAACTACACAATATTAGTTCTTACAGCCTGACATATTTCCCTGATCTTTCATGGGCCACATGGGGAAACAGTTTTCGCCTGATCTGAATGAAGAAGAAAAACAGTGATCCTAATCAACCGTTTACCCTCAGTGGCTTCCCTAAACAAATCTGGGAAAGAGCTTAAAGGCTTGGGAATATCCTCGACCCTGCTTGATGCACTGTAATAACCCTACCTAATTATACTGATATAAAAACTAATTGGAAAGATAGCAAATGTCAGGGTAAGATGCAAATTGTAGGGTGTTAATTGCTGAACAGGTGCTGGAATAGAATTAAATGAGCATCTTGATTAGGAGAGTGGAAAAAACAAATGTGGACCCCCGAAATCAAGTTGGCCACGTGAATTATTTAGCAGCCTCCTCATACCAGCGAAAAGGTCGTGTTGGTGTGACCCCTGCTTTGTGAGGGGTGGGCTGGCAAAACAATGGTGAGCTCCAGGAGGAAACACAGCTCAGGAGACAGAGACGGGACTGTGGAACAGGGGGAATGTTCAGTGGGATGAGGGAGGAGGATTTTTTATGGGTGAGCTGCTGGGTAACAAGGGGAAGTTTCCCATGTGGATTGTTGGGGCGAGAGGGAATCACTGATCCCAAAGAATCCCTGAGTGCAGGGGAACACTCAGGTGTCTCACCTGGTCCCTCTGCCATTTACAGCAAATATTTGGTGATGGGAGAGCTGGGCCAAACAAAAACGGCCCAAAAGCCAGGTTTTGTGTCTGCACACAACAGGAATCCCCTCCACAGCCAGGGGTTCTGCAGGGACACCACCACAGCAGGAAATTTTTTTCACACAGGCCCTTCAAAAGCCATCTCAGGTTTCAGTTGCCACTCAGTGCCCAGCAAACAGATCAGATCAAATGACATCCATTAGAACCAGCAGGCTGGAAACAAGAGACCCCATCGTTAGCAGGGATTGTTTGGGGCATAAGAGTAGAATAATTTTTATGAAGGATTGTATCCCTGATTTTAATCTGAGATTACTTTTGCTCGGTGAAACAATCAGAATGAGCATGCTGGGGGTAGGACCAGGTTTTATAAAGAAAAATTTCTTCTTTCCAAAGAGTTTCAACAAGTGATAAAACCTACTGAAACGTTTTGCCAGTTATGCAAAAAAATTGTGGAGGATTCTAGAACTTCAAGACCTGAATTTTCTTCAGAAATTTTTTGACTGTAAAAGGAACCAGGAGCCCAAATATCAATCTTTGCAGTTTCAATTTTCCTTTCAGGACTTAACTCCATTTAAACTATTTACATACACCCTTCCTGATGTTGATGCTAAATAATACAAAGTGTTAATTGCTCTGCTGAACCAGGATTCATTTAAAACAACTTTTTATAATAAGAAAACCTAAGCACACCTCTTAAAAATTAATTAAATTGCTCTGTAAGACATCAGCCCTCAGCTCTAATTTGTTTATGCCATGAGCTGGTTCCAGGTGCTTGTTGTGTCCTGGCTTTCACCTGCTTTAAGCACCTCTGGAATTGCCCTCCCTCTTCACAAGTACTCCAGGATCTTCATCTCAGGTTTGGGTTGGAAAAAGAACCTGTGTGTTCCTGGTGAATGCAAACCCACCTCCTGTCCCTGTGCCCTCCCAGCAGCTCTGGGATACAGAGCCAGGCAATTATTTTTTTCCTTTCTGATACACAAACCTCTTGCACTGAGCTGCAGACATCCAAGACAAGGACCCAGAGGGGCAAGGAGGCAGTGGGGAGCTTTTCCCCTGGAGCAAAGGAAGAGACCTGAGCTGAGAGCAAGGGGACACCTGCAATAACCAGGCTGAAAAGCAGCCTGGGGTGCAATCAAAGCACAGAATGTGCAGAACTCCCGGCACGTCCCATGGAGAAAGTTGCCTGGTTCTTTGAGGAAAGCGTTGGGAATGCAAGGGAAGGACTGTCAGAGGCCCAGCTTCCTACAGGCTACACCCAAAACTGTTGTTTTCCTTTTTTTTTTTTCTGTTTATATGGCTATAAAACCACTTCCAGAATACCCGAATACAACCTTGTCGCTGCTTCCACGGAAATGAAATAATGGATTTGCACAAGATAAATACCCAAACCCATAACACACCATGCAAACAGGAGCTCTGGTGGTTGTTCTCTGCTGGAATAAATAAAAAAATTCTCATTCAGAGTGAGAAATGCCATTTTCTGGTGAAACCAGCCTTATGCCAACTCCTGTCAGTGACAGCCACTGAGAAGGGCAAGGGATTAAAAGCCACCACAGGGCAACCAGGTGCCACTTGATTCGATTTTATTTTACTAAAACAGCCTTTGTAGGCAGACACAAACTCGCAGAGGGAAGAGCTGTTTGCCTAATGGCTTCACAGCCACCGAGGCTAAATAAGCTGACTGCTTAAAAACAGCTCGGGAGCCACAGTAAAAGATAGAAATTATTGCTTCCTGTCATGGCCAAATATTAAACACAGCACACACCTAATGGCTCTATCACTCCCCAGGGAAGGAGCTTTATGAACAATAAAATCCCAGCAGACTTGCACTGTTTGGACTTAGGAGCCTCATTATGGGCTCACTGATCCAATACGATTTACAAGCTCAGTGGACTCCACTTGGAGGAAAAGGCACCAAATGTGGAGCTGTAAGTGGGACGCCCATGGAGAAATCAGCATTTATTCGTGAGGAAAACCAGCAGAGGAGATGGAGAGAAAAAAGGAAGAATAATGAGGAGGAAAAGAAGGATGGGTTGGGTGACAGCAGAGTATTAAAGATCCAAACCAGGGAGAAAGATGGGAATGTGAATCACAGCTGCAGAGGGGAAATGTTGTTCCAGGATGTGCTTACATGATCCAAGACTTGGATTCCACTCCTTGATGTGGAGTGTGTCCTACAAACTGTCTCCTACCTCATCTTGGGCAACCCAAGCGAGCTCTTCATAGCTTTAAAATTACATCTCCAAATGATTTAAGCTTCAGATGCACATTTTGTGCTTTCAGTCTTAGTCTTGTCTTCGCTTCACAAGGATTTTGGGTGATGTCCCAAGCAGGACAAATTGTTTCATACCCCATCTGCAAGCAGGAACAGATGAATGGGGAGAACTTTTTCAGAGGTGAAGCAATCACAGAGAGGCTGAAACCCTGGGATGTTTACAGGGCAGAAAACATGGGAGATCCCACCACAAACAGATGGTGAAAGGAACACACAGGGAAGGGATGAAGAGAAACAAAAGGTTCAAAAGGAGAGCAAAGAGGCAGCAATGAAAAAGCTGAGGGCAGATGAAGTGACAAGTCCATAAAACCAGGTCTAGACAGAGGCCTAGAGGAGTACAAAAGTGAGAAGGAAGAGTATTTCAGGCCATAAATACACAGAGGATGCTTTCATTAGGATGCAAATACTCTGAAATATTGGCATTTTTATTGACGAGTGCAGATGGGGCCAGGCAAACGGAGACCCAGGGAGTGGAGCTGTGAAGGTCCCGTGACACACTGCTGCTCTACATGCCCAGAATTTCTTCTGCGCTGTTTGCACAGGGAATTTATCCTCAGCTTCTATTCCCAGAGGTGCTTTAAGTCCATGGGAAACTTGTTTTCCATTCCCCTTTCCACTACTACCAACCTCATTGATTCCAAGGGCTCCTTACCCTGCTCTCTGTCCTTTTGAGGTCAGCAACCCCTTAACCTCCTCACTCGCTGTTTATGAGCACAAACTGGACCAAATTCTCCCTATTTCCAGGGAAAAGCCTCAATTTAGAAAGGGACAAGGATTCTCCTGCATGATGTGTAAACTCTGCTCCCAACTTTGCATTGCTCAGGCAGGATTTAGCCGAGCCCCAGCAGTGTCTTTATCTCAGCCAATCTAACAAGATTGGAATCCATCCATGCTTGTGTCCAAGCTGCTCTAAAGCAGGGAAACTCATCTGGTTTATGCAGAACTGCTAAAATCCTTCAGGGTCTTGTCTGCATTGGACTTATTTTCTTAAGGCTTCCAGGCAGTAGTAGCAACAGCCAGATTTGATTTCTTTACATAATATAAAGTGCCCTTGCTTAGGCTCAGCCGTGTTTCCCTCGCAGTTCCCAGGACATGAGCGAACTCTTCCCAGTTATAGATTCAATGGAACGGAAGTGATCAATACTGGTTGAGACTCCCACAGATGTGTTCCCTCTAACACATCCCGAAGGGCATCTCTGTGTTTGGAGGGCTGGGATGCCCGCAGAGACCATGGCCAGGAGAAAACCTGCACAGAACACTGGTGCAAATCAGGTCCCAGCTCTGTTCAACTCCCCAACAATCTGTGCTTGACACCAGCAGTGATTTAAACCCATTCTCTTTTCTTGCTCCATTCCAGAAGCAGCAGCACCTCCAAACAGTCCTGGGGGAAAGAAACTTGACAAATTGCTCCAAAAGCATCTCCACTGTGACAGCAGTGCTCTTCCACCTCACCACAGAACTTCCACACATCCGTTCTCAGCAAATGCGTCTTTGTGTTATCAGGGGAAGCCAGAAAATCACATACTTGGTTTATAGTTAAAATTAATAATGACCCTGGGAATGGCTACAAAAATGCAGGGACTGTGATGGGCAGAAAGGAGCAGAACCCAGCACTTCCAGAAACCAAATCAGCCCATTCTTCATTTTTCCAGCACACTCAAAAAGATATTTAAGTTTCTTCTGACTCACCAGCTTGCTGGAAAATCTTGTCTGTCGACATTAAATGAAAAAGATTAAGTGACACAAGCTACTCCCCAGTTTAGCCCACTTGCAAGCTTTAGGTGTTTGTACACATCAAAGATTTCAAGATGTTTTGGACAGTGAACCAGTAAAGAATTTTCTCTGAAGGGGGGGGGGGGGGGGGGGGGAAAAAAA
>VZTJ01003943.1:198156-214300 GCA_013397795.1 Orthonyx spaldingii
GGGGGGGAATTAAAAGAAACAAACGAATTAGGCACTAAGAGAACCACTTGTCAAATGGCTGGGATAGTGCACTTTAAGTTACTGACTCCCCACAAACATCCAGCCTACTAAAAAATTCATAAAGAGACAGATGGCACAACAGCAGCTCTTTGCAGGAGAGCAGGGTTTAGCAGGGAACAAAGGACTTTGACTCCCTAGGACAAGGGGAGAGATCATTGTAGGTTTTGGGGGCTTGGAAGGGGGGACAGGGGCACACAGGGAGCTGGGAAGAGCTCCTGATTTCACCCCACAGCAGCAACAGATCCCAGACATTCACTTGGCCTTGGCAGACTCACAAGGGCCACGGAGAGCAGGGCAGAACAGGAACAATCAAACTCTGCAGCAGGAACGTGAAAAATAAACCCAAAAAAACTTCTATTCAGGGATACAAAACCACTTTCCACAGCCAGGTAGTCACTAATGCTTTGGATTAAGGGGGAAACTGAGGCACAGACTTATGTCACTTAAGATGACAGGGCAGCCCAGTGTGAGTGGGAGTTTAATCCAGGCCTCTCCATTCTTGCTGTTCTGCCTCTGAGCATAAGGAAATATCCTTGTGTTACTCAGTGGGGTTTGGGATCACTCCAAAAAGGGACCTGGAAGGGATAAAGTCCTTTTCGGATGGCTGAGATTAAGAGGAAAGAAAAAAAAAGGAAAAAGAAACAGCCAGAAGTCTACACTTATTTGAAGTTAGATCCTTTAAAATGAAAATTCACGTTTGCGTTCTTTTGCATGTTTTCGGGAGAGGGAAGTGAGGAGGGAGGGGGACACACACACAGAAGATGTAAAGCCCAGCCTTGTTAATCCTGCAGTGAGTTTTAGTGCCTGTGGGACGTGCCAGGCAGCCAGGGAGAGCTCAGCCCTCTGTCCCTGCAGCAGGGACGGAAACCTCCATCCCTGCACCCCAATTCCATGGGAAGGGATGGACCCCATGGCACAGGGGTGCAATCCAGGCTCTTCTGATCCTTCCTAGAGAGGCTGACAACTTTCCAGCTGTGCTCAGGCTTGGGTTGATGTGGGGTTTTTTGTTAAATAACAACTACAAAAGCCTCAATTTTGCCTCTGCAGCAGGTGGCAGCTGAGGGGTTGCTGCCCTTCATCACCCAAACCAGTGTGCCCAGTGCTCAGCTGCTGCCACCGGGGGCTGCCCCAGCTGGAGACACTGGACATGCTCTCCATCCCCACCATCCACTCCAATCCCCTCCATTGCCTCCCCAGCAGCAATCACAACAAGTAAATGAATAAAATGTGGCAGCAACACACACCAGACTCTTCCCAGGACAATTAGGAACAGTTTGGGTTAAAAGTGGAAGGAATTGGACCAAAGACCTCGTTCCATGAGCCCAAAGAGAGCAGAGGACCACGGAGGCAGCAGCTACAAACAGCACAGGGTTTGTGCTCCCAGGTTTTTGTGCTGTTCTGAGGAATTTCCCTTGTAGGAACAAAAAAAATCTGTCCCACCCAAAGACGCTGCATTTTTAATTGAATTAAGATGTTTTGTTTGAGTGACGTAGAAGTTTCTTGTGACTGTTTAAGAGGCTTCATTTGAATTACGTGTAAATTTCTTCTGACTGTTTCTGTTAGAAAAGGGGGGAGGGAAAAGATATAAAACAAAAGAGCAACTTTTTCAACTAAAAAAGTCTCCCCTGTACCACGGAGGCTTCAATTAAATCACAGCTTCAGCAAACTCAGTCAAACATTAAGAGTATCAAGCATACAATAACACCTCCTCTAAAGAGATTGAACCTTCAAAGAACATAAAGAAAAATAAAAAAATAAAAGATCATTGCCATTTGATGAATTTATATCCAAAACTACACAACTCACCTAAAACGAGAGAGAAAATCTGCAATAAAGTGATGAATTAAATTAATTGGCATCTTCCATGGCCTCTTAATCCTAACACCGAGTTTCTTTTTATTTGCATAAGAGGGGTGGGAAAGGCAACCAACTGAGTAATTCTAACACAGGTGTGACAAAATACAGTTTTCACTTGGAAGTGGAATGAGTTTCTTCAAAGGAATGAGTTTCCAGCCTTCCATCCAAAAGCCCCCCCAGCCCCTCCACCTCGTATCCCTGTCTGTGATTTCCATAAAGGAAACACAAAGTTCAGGCTCCAATTTCAAGGAACCAGGAACATCAAGAACCACCATTTCAGCCACAAGAGAGGGGGAAAAAACCCAATATTTGCATTTTTGATGTCTCTTAAACCACCCAGCTCCACAGACACCAACTTCAAAAGGCAAGCAGGAATCCAGGATGAATCCACCAGAGCTGGGATCCACCATGGGAATGCACCAGAACCAACTCAGCTCTGGCTAATTCTGGTTGTGCACACCAAGTTAAAGCTTGCTGTGACATTTTGAGAACTGGTTATGACTTGTGTTGCCCAAAACCTTGGAGTGCAAGTGCTTCTGAGTTAAAAATGTAGTCCCAGGTCCTTCCAGCCCCGTGCTCCAGTGGAATTCCTGGTTTTGGACACCTGTAGTAGCAGCACTGCAAGATCTGAGCTGTGCCATCCCTGTGAAATCAGAGGCATCACTCTGAAATCGAGCTCTGACCAGAGTTACACTGGAATTCTGGCTCAGAACGTCACAGGAACCAAAATACCCCAATGTATCCTGCAGATCTCTGCCAGCAGGAGAGGCACACACCAAATTTCAGTGGAGAAGTTCCCTTTCATATGGAAACATTCTCATTTCCAAGAGGGAGTGGAAAAATAACTGCAAGGGCCTTTGGATCTAAATCCAGTCCCCAGAGCAAAGGTCACTGCAGAAATGTTTTATTCAAGCATCAGAACTTTTGGAATTCTTTCAAGGAGAAGAAAAAGCCCAACAACAACAACAGGGCTGACATTTTTTTCCCACTGAACTATTTCTTCCTTTTTAAACAGGGATACAAGTCCCCAGGATATGGTGAACAACAGTGACTTGCAGCTCACTCCAGCACCCAGCAGGTTAAAAAGTGGGGAGAGAAACAAATAAAGGGGAAATCACTGTATTGATGATGGAGTTATGGTTGAGCTCAATGGCCTTGGGGGCCTTTCCAACCTCAAAGATTCTGGGATTGGATTCCATGGAAGTTCAGTTTGACTTTGCCCACACTGCTGGGACACAGCTCTGCATAACACAAAGGTGTTTTTGCAATTCTTGTCTCTCCATTTTCAGTTTTCCCCTTCTCCAGATACATGAGAGAATGTTACAGCTGCCTTGGCACACGGCAGATTTTTACATTTACCCATCATTTCAGACCAGGGAAAAACATCTTCATTCCAACCACTACTGAAAGAAAACCTGTAATTCATCTTAAATTAACAGCAGCACACGGCGAAGGCATCACTGAGCTGAAAGTATCACCATATTTATTGACCCACATGGTTGCAAGGTGCACTTCAGGAATTAAATTCCACCTGCTGCCAAGTTCCTGAGCAGAGGTGTTTTCCTTTAGAGAAGCCACAGGAAGACCCCCTAAACAAATTAAAGCACTGCTGCCCAGTCCAGAGCACACAGGACTCCCCTTGTTTGAAGAACAATAAGAAATGACCCCACAGGGTGTATTTTGGGAGAGGGGAGTGTGCAGTTAAACTCCTGAGCAGTTGCACTTTGGTGCTGTGTGTGAGGGGTGTGAGGGTGACAGACGAGCCAAGGGTTCATCTGTGCACAGACAGGCACAGCACAACTCTTATTTTATTTTATTTATCTTTTTTATTTTATATATTATACACATACATTATTATTATATATTATTTTATTTATTGTTTTATTTTTTAAATTTTATTTATCTATTTTATTTTATTTATCTTTATTTTATTTGCATTTTTTATGCAATGCTTTCTTTGCACACAGGGTTATCCCTGGCTCCTCAGGCCCTGTTCTGCTGGGTAAAGGGGTGGAGCAGAAATCACTGTGCAGAAATCACTCTGCCAGAAGGAGGAGTCACTCTCTTGCTGCTGCACCACTGGTCAGTGGTAGAAAAAAGGAAAACATTGAGCTTTGAGTTTTGCCTCTTTTCACCACACTAAAGCCAAGCCTCCTCCAGCCAGCAGGGCAGAGCTGGGGTCAATTCCTCTCTCTGGGGCCTAAATCTGAATTTGTGACTGCCTTTAGCACTGAATGGAGCAGCCTGATCAGGCTGCACCCCTTCTTTGTCTCCCTCATCCACCCTCAGTGAGCTCCTGAGCTCACCTGAACGGAGACACGCACACAGAAAGGGAAGAACCAACACACAAAAAGGAACTGCCAGCCTGGACCTGGAGGGTGCTTCCACGCCAAGGGAATGCCTGCTGCTCTTAGCAGGGCAGGCAGGGGAAAAGTTCTGGGCTTAGAACAAATTAGAAGAGGCCTAGAGGAAGTGAGGAGAGGTCTTAGAGCAAATTAGGAAAGGTTGGGGCTCCCTGAGCACGACAGGTGACTTGTGATGCACATTTTACACACAGTTGTTGGAAAGAAAGACTCTGTTCTTTCTCATGGTTTCCATTTGATTTTACATCAGCAGATCCCAAATCCCCCCCAGGAAGCCTCAGGATCTTCACTTTGCACAAGGATAAGCAGCTGGTTCAGCACTGAGCTGTGGTAGGAACTGCCCCTGTCAAGGTCTCAATCCAGGGCCTTCCATCCTGAGCTGCTTCCCAGAAAAATCAGACTTCAGGCTGGAAAGTTCCCAAATGCAGATTCATACCAAGCATCAGCACAGCCAAAAATAAGCTCAAAATTTCATAGGAAAGGTCAGGATGGCACATCCAGGACTTCTGCTCCCCACAGAGCCCCTTTTTCACTACAGCCTCCAGCTCTGGCTGCAGCCACAACTTGTGAGCACAGAATTGAAAGGGAAAACCATGGGGGAGAGGGAGAGGGAGAACCCCACCACGTCATCATCAGAGTTCCAAAATTATTTAGATCAACTCTGTTATGGGGAAAAAAAAAATGAAGGAAATCATTGCAGGTCTTTATTCAAACCAGCTTTACTGCTCTGAGTGCCAGAACAAGCCCACGAGCAATGCTGTGACAAATAAAGCTTTCTAGAAAGGAGAAAGGACATAAAAACCGACTCTAAAATCAACCCAGTCCAGCATCAGCTCTCTTGTAGCAGCTGCTTCAGGGAAAAGGAACACTTTAACAGCTACTACAGAATAATCTGGGGGAAAACATTTTCTTCCTGGCTTTTACTTATTTTCTGTTCCCCTTGTGGAGCCACTGGATGTGTGGTCCTTTCTGAAGCAGCTCTGCCTGTTCTTATTTCCCCTGCCTGAGCCTTGCTGAACTCCAGATTTCAAACACTTCCACATCAGTGAGTTCCACAAGGAAGTTTTCCTAAGTCCCCCCAAATACTCACAGTTTTTATCGTGCCACTTCATGGTTTAACAAACTGCTGCTCCCCCAGTTGTGTCATTGACCTAAATATTGACAAAAGAACCTAAACCTGGAGCTAGAACTGAGTCCTACATGAAGCTGTTCTATAAAATTGCTCACAACCCCCAAACTGTTGGATTTCATGTTGCATTTTTGCCTTTTTACCCCTAATTTCCTCTCCACATTTCTACAAAAATATTGTTCTTTGGTTAAAGAACATCACTGCAGCTGCCAGGTTGCTCAAAGCTTTATCTGTCTCAGTAAAGCAGTTGGATCCTATCCCTGGTGAGCAGAGAATGTTCCAGATGCACACATGGGATATTTGGTCACAATCAGACAGAACTTCATTTAAAAAACAAACATCAGGTTTGTCAAGGTCCCCAAACGGCAGCCACCGGCGGAGAATCAGCGAGAAACAACCTCAGACGATTCAGAGCAAAAACCAACAATTTTGGGATGCTTTTGCAGAAAAATGAGGATTCATCTCCTACCTGTCAATGATCACAGGGTCAGATGGGGTCTCGTTTCTGTTGCCACAACTTTTCTTCTCACAGCACCGACTGGAGAGGGAAAGAAAACCAAAATTAAAGAACCACTGGGACAGCTGAGAGCAAAGAACCGGCTCAAAGTCTGTCAGAAAAGTCTCAGCACTCAGTATATGCCTGGAAGGGTGAAAATTCTGCTTTCCAGGAGGGAAAATTAAGGGAATTGGGTGCCCACGTGCCGGCTGGTGTTTGGCACTCGGCTCCCTGTAATCCATTCTGAATCACCCAGCCAAAAATGAGCAGCAATATGGTCACACCTGAGGCTGAGGTGATATTTCTAAAGGTCTAAGAAGTGATTAACAGATGCCAAAATGTCATTACAGACAGGACCAAATGGGTTATGAGGGGTTAAAAGTCCATCAAAAGGTGTTAGAACCGACTATAATTGGAATATTCCAATCATTATTTTTACATTACTGTATTTTTTTAATTAAATATCTAAGTTTTATGTGGTGACTTCAGCACTCTATGAGAAGCCAGAAACTGAACATACTTAGATCTGAAGAGATGTTTTTCAGGCTGGCTTTTGCAATCCCTTTGAAATCGTATCAGTGATAAAGTCTTAAGACTGAGCATTAATTTATACACATTCAATGATAATATTAATGATAAATATTAATTAAAATTTAAAAATCGAGAGGCAGTTCATTATTTTATTTCCATTGGTGTAATCACTGACATGGGAGATGGTCCTTGCACACACAGCAGCTGAGTCCCAGAAGTTTAAGAGACTTTTAAAACAATCCTTGCTCTGAAATCCTCACTTTTAGTAATCTGGAGCAACAGAGAAAATTTAAGCTGTTTTCATGCTCAGGTTTTTTGTTCCAATCAAAGCCAACGCGGGATGGGGAGGATGGAGGCTCCCAAAACTTTAAGAAGTCTCTATCAGAAGTCCCACATCCCTCAGGAGTCACCAGAGCAGGTTCTGATCACACAAATGCCTTTCCAGGAGATGTTTTCCACATTCTGCAGAGGTTTCTGTTCAAACCTACATGCCTGGAATGGAGACATTTTGGTGGGTTTTTGTACAGGGGCGTTGAATGCGTTTGCAAAATTCTCAAGGATTCTGAGTCCCAGAGTTTTACAACTGGGGAGCAATTCCAAGCAGAATAAAATAAATAAATAAATAAATAAATGTGTATATATAAAAATATATAAAGAAATAGATAAATAGATACATAAATAAATATTAAAAGAAGAAATAAATAAAATAGTTGAATTCACTGAAGGCAGCAGAAAACACTGAAGTGAGGATTTTTTTTCTTGGTATGTCTAATATTCAATTATAGAAGCCTAAAATGAGCATTTAGACAAAAAACGCTCTTTGAGCAAGGAAAAACCCCAACGTTTCCTCCAGTTTGCAGGAAGTTCCTGCTCTGGGGCTGGAATTGCCCGGCCAGCTGAGCTGGAAGCAGCAGATCTATTTGAACAGCAGCTCTAACTCTTTCAACATTCCTGCATTCCCCTTGCCTCAAACCTGCACTTATTCATCGATGCTACTCCTTTTAAAATAAAAGGATACACTAAATATTTAAAAATCCCTGGGGCAGCCCCTGGAGCTGCTGTAAATTGTCGTGGCTCCATCGACTTCAGCGCAGCTCTGGTAATTCACACCGGCCCAGAACATCTCCCTCCCTCCTCCTCCCAACTTTATTCTAAGTGCATCTTTTTATGGATTTCACTGCTTAATCAGTGTTTAGAGAGAATGGGGTGTTTTTATACCAGGGGCCAAGAAGGGAGATGCTTTCTAAAGGAGAAAATAATAATAATAATAATAATAAACTCTCCCAAAAAAGCAGAAAATCCTCTCAAAGGAACAGAAATTTGGGACGTGCTTTGACATGTCCAATATAGCAACTCATGGAAAATAACATCGGCAACAAAATCTTTGCTGCTTTACAGGCCACTATAACACAGCAAAAAAAAGGAACCCAGTTTTAAAAATATTTCTGTAGAGATTCCAGGGATGGTGCCACTTCTAGGATGAATTCTGTGAGATCGAGCACAACGTGGCTGGGTTCAGAAACGAGTGCATTATGTTTTATTTCTACTTTCACAATTATTGCAGTTCTGAACTTTAGATTTGCAATATGCAAATATTTTCCCTCTAAAACTGTGGCTTGCAGCTGAAGTTCTCCAAATATTTCACTGGTATCTACATTCCTATCACACTTGGGGAGCAGATCTTTGGTAGTGATGGACTTTTTCCCCTTTGACCACGGTATTTTCTGAGCCCAGACATATGAAAAAAATCTGGGTGAGGGAGAAGAGCCCCTTCCAGTGAAGGACTTGTTTGCACATAAATCAGAGTAGGACTGAGGATGCTTCAGCGAAAATACCTCTTAAATCTTTAAATGCCCATTTCCAGGTATTTCACCCCACATCCAAGCAGTAACATTTCCGCCGGGCTGGTTTCACAAGTGCTGTCTGGGACAGAATGGACTCGTCCGAACTTCAGTCCAAGCCAAAACCCCCAAACTCTGGTGGTCCAAGCCTTCAATACTCGCTTCAAGCAAGTTATTGGCACAACTTCACCAATATTTACATCTCTGCTGCAGCGTTGGGCTGGGGACACACCTTTAGAGATGCTCATTTGCTTAAGACAAGAATATCAAGGCTTAAGATGATTTCCTACAGCTTTTGTTGCTTTACTTTCCCCTCTAATTAGATCTACGCGTGGAAAATGATGGTTTATGTTAAGAATGGCCCAGAAAAACCTAAAACCAAACACAGAAAGCTCCCAGAGACGACCCCAGCCCTACAAACCGAGCCAAAAGCCGAACTTCCATCCTCTCCCCTCCTCGCGCTTGACTAAAAAACGGTTTTAAAATTCATCCCTCAACACCAAAATTAAAAAAAAAAAAAATCTGTCTCTAATTTCAAACTCAAATAAGCTCACAGCATGGTGGCCTTTGTTTTGTTTTCTTCTGCCCAACTCCTCCCTGCAATTGCATAACAAAAGTGTCTAAATTCACACCATCTGGCCGATAAAGGCGCGGGCCCCAGTGGCCGCCTGGCCCAGCTGATTAGAGCCCCCGTCTAGTCTGAGCCTTGTGGCGAAAGTCACAGCTGTGGGGCTCGCTGCACTCAATACAACTCTGTTATTAGCCAGCTGTAGGCCCTGAGACTACTTCTGTTCGAATTATAATACCTTTTAACCCTCTGAGCATTGAGGGCGCAGGGGGCTGCTGGCAGCAGCATAACAACGAGTTTCCTCTTAGTCAATAATTGGAAGAAAAGGAAGAAGATGGGAGGGAGAAGGGGGGGAAGTTATTCCGGGAGAGGAGGGTGTTTTACCTTGATTTCCAACCCTCAGGATTGTGTTGTTCCACCCTAACCCACCTAAACGGGAACCGTTCCTATCAGGCCATGAGAAGCCGAACGGGAAAAAAAAAAAAAAAAATTCAGATTGGAAATGAATAAATCAAAGGCTCGCACAGGAAGCGCTGAAAGCACTAATTATTGAGAGCTGAACTTTCAATGGCTGTGACAGATTGGTGCAGCCGTATCAATATTTAGACAACTTTCCTGCTAAGCAGGCATCTGTCACTGTCTGAGGGAGAGAGGGGCACTTTCGGAGGCGCTCGTCTCCACGCAGCAAAAAATATCTGCTTGTGTGGTTATGTACAGAAAAATACCCCCAAAAAACACTACCTTCAGCTAGGGAGGATTGGAAGAGGAGCAGAAAGACAGACAGACCCTTCTTGTTCTCCTGTTCAAAAGCAGTAGGCATCAATTTCGACAGCAGAGTGGGTACAGTGCATTAAAATTTTATATACTGTTCCTAATGCAAACTAAACTAGGGCCTTTAAAAATTGATGCTGCCACTTAAGCAGCACACAATGAGGGAGATTTGATTATTGTACTTAAAAGAAATAAAATAAAATGTCAACTTTAACTAGAGTTGGAGCCGTTCCCCTGGCGTTATTCAAAGTGATGGGTGTAATGCCTCTTCAGAGCACACAGCATCCTGCTCGGAGAGACTTCAGGAAAACACGGCATTTAAAATCAAACGTCTTGATTAGGTTACTGAGCACTTTTGATTTCCTTCACTAATCTGTGTTTTACATGGGAAGGACGCCCCTGAGTTGTAATTCTTCCTTGGTTGATCTATCAAGGCGCAGAGCTGAGAATAATCAGAATAATGGCTTGGATTTGTACAGCACTACCTTAAATCAAGCACAGAGGAGGTTTGCAGGCATCACTGGAGCTCAGGAATACCAAAGCTGAGCAGAGCATTTGATACCATAAAGGCAGGGAAAGGAAGTAGGGGGAAACCCCAAATTAATTTTAAATCAAACAAGTCCATTTGGATGAGAAGGTGCAGAAACCCTTGAACTTCCAAACCAGAGCTGCGCTCCGTGCAGGGAGAGTGGGGATGTGAAATGGGCTCACTGCTGTTGTGCTATCACAAACCATGACCCAACTGCACAAAAAATCAGATTTTTCTTGCCTAACTTTCACCTGGTTATAGTGAAACCTTTCAACAACATGAATGCATACATACACACACACACACATATATAGAAAAATAATTACATACAGGAGTTCTGGATGTGCCAGAAAGTCACTTATACACCTTTGATCTTTGCCAGTACCTCACCAGGTCCTTGTAAAGCCCACCCGATGCTCCCCTCATGTGTGATATAGACTGTGTTTGGGCATAAATATGGAAAGGTCGGTCAAAAGCTCATTTAATTAATGAGAGCTAAGCACAACAGAGAAACAATACACTGATTTCATAATGAATACCTGATTCATATTATATTAAAGAGTAATGGAACCATTGACATAATTAAGCACTGAAACCAAGACTTCCCTTTGATAGAAATTCTGTCCAAACAAGCTTCTCTCACTGCTACATTTACTTAAAAGGCTACTTTAATAAAAAAAAAAAAATTAAAAACAACAATCAAGTAGCAAACTGCACCATTAAAAGAAGCAACGTTGAGTCAAACAGCTTAACCCTCTCCCACTGATACAATAAATCACAAACTGTGTTTAATAAAGGTCACCAACGGGTTTTTGCCTCTTGTTTTATGAAGGAACGCTCCATGCACTTTTTAGCACATTTTAATATAAGAGCATTGACTGTTTGCATTATTATATGTATTGAAAAAAAAAAATTTAATTACCTGAGAACAGGAAAAGTAATAAGTTACCATGGAAGCATGACATACATAAGGTACATGTAAGTTCAGACTTATACAAAAGTTATTAAAGACATCCTCAAGTCATTTCACCCTCTAATTTATAAATTTAAATGCTAAAAATGGTCTCTTTTTTTGTTTTCATTAAAAAATGGAAGGTCCCTAAATATTGTTCACATGTATAGAAAGGAAGAGTTTGAGGGGTTTCTCTTTTGTGGTAGAACTGCCCAAAATTAAAGACTATTAATGATGCCACTTTAATGAAGAAAATTAAAATATTTCACCAAAGGAAATGACACAGAGAACACTTTGCAGTTTCCAGGTAAAAACACCTAAGTTAAACTGCTCATTCTCACAAGGTGAGCAGAAATTTTATGAGCAAGAAGCATATAAAAGTGTTGATTTAAGCACATGCAAAGGCCTACTTTAAACAAAAATAATGCAGCTGTGGCTGCTGAAATCTCCTGCAGGAAAAAGGAACAGCAAAAAAATAGGAATCACCCCCCACAATACCTGCTTTGAACCGAAGAAAACATGTAAAAAGAAAGTCTTCCTACACTCTGAGTCAACAACAAAATAAACAAATGACAAAATCAAACTCTCCCTGCCTAAAACTTCCTGGGAAAGGCTCTCCCAGCATCGAGGGAAGCAGAGCTCACAAATGATGTGCTAATGAAGCCGTCTTACCTGCACATGACTTCGTGGGTGAGCAACACTCTGCACATCTCGGGGTTCTTGTTCTGGCCTTCGTAAGTTATAGGCTACAAAAATCAGGAGAAGAGGTGAGCCAGGAGCATCAGGGGTTGTTCAATACCCAGAATATTCAGACATGAGGGGAAGGGTTTTTGCCACTGCTCACCACTGCCTGCAAATAAACACCTTCCCCTTCACGTGCAGGGAAAGCAGCTTTAGCTAAATATTGCTACAAAGTGGATAAAAACCTACAGGCCACAGAGGGGAAAAAAGAGATTTCAGAGCACAAATTTCAATCACCCTCCAAAACAGGTCTGCAGGACAGCTGAGCAAGAGGCCAAAGAGAAGCAGGGGAGGAAAAACACGCGGGGAAATGTGGAGGGAGCAGGAAGGATGAGGTGGGACAGGACAGCACAGAGCAGCCCCGCTCACCTGCTTGGTGACGGAATCGATGAGCCTCACGTAGAGATCCTGCTCGGTCCTGACACCTGCAGCGAGGCAGAACAGGGATAAATAACCTTCCACAGGCACCTTGCCCTACAAGCATCACAACAAACCCCTTTAGTGCCTTATTAAACACCCTCAGCATCCCGGGCAGTTCAGGGAAACTCCAGCGCCCATCCCGGCACCGAAGGGGCCTCGTGCAAGGGAATTTCGGTGCATTTTGGAAACCACAGCACCTACACCCGGGGCCTGCCTCGCTGCACAGCCCCCAGGAGGTGCCGGGGAAGGCTCTCACCGTTGCTGTAGAGGAGCTGCAGTTTGTAGTGCGTGCCGTTGTTCGTCTTCTCGTTGCCTTGCTCCTGGAAGGGAATTTAAAAAGAGAGGGGAAAAAAAAAATCCTTCCAGAACTTACACTTGGCACGTTTAAAATGCAAGAGCTGATAATCATGATGGAAGTGACAACAAAGTTCATTAAAATTCTGAGAGGTGAATCCGCTGATTGGGATGTATTAACCTTCCGAGTGACCCAGGACAAACTACAAAATACTGCTGACATCTTTTCCTGTAGGAGTTCAAGAACTTCTTTCCCTTTCTCATTTGCCATTATGCTCTCAACTTTTTCAAGGCAATACGTTGAGAAGAATTTGTGCATTTCAAACCAGCTGATATAAAACAGATTGACAGGGGGAAAACGCCGTGGCTTTTGATTTTACTGTGATCACTGCTTTGCAACAGCGTTATTTTGAGTCAATATTGATATTTATTTCCTGAAGGTTGTGTCACAGGGATGTTTCCTACACATTTTTTAAATGTCATTTCATATAAGACAATTATTTATGATTCACAATTTTAAAAATCTTGTTCACGGCTATGAAAATAATTTTAAAAATGCAAAGTGGTCAAGACATGGAATTAAAATCCAAAAGCAAAGGCTTTTCAAGTCCTGCCATTGACTTTGGAGCCTTAGGAAATACATATAACCACACTCAATAGATAATCTGACATATTACAGGTCAGATTCCACTTCTGTTCAGGTACTAATAAAACAAGGCAGATGTGGTAGGTACAAAAAAAAAGTGTGTTTATCCCCCATGAATTTTATTGATTTTATTTTTAGCGGGTGAATGAAATCGCTGATACAGAGCAGAGGTTTCCAACCCTTTTTAACTGCAGCAGCACACACAGGGCTGCAGCTCTACCACAGCACCTGAACCCTGACCAAACCCTGGCTGTATTTTATTAGAGACAATGGGTATTGGAAGTTGGCAGCTCGGCGGGGGGAGAAGATCAAAATTGGAGAGGGAAAGAGGGAGAAGAAAGGTAACGAGCCTTACTTTATCATTTTCTACAAAGTCCACAAAAGCTGTCCTCTCTATTTCCACGGGCTGCCCCTGTCTGTCGTAGAGAGCCAGAACAAAGTGAAAGAAATTGGATTTCCTCAAGTTGGAGGGTGGCTGCTTTTCAAAGTGGGCTCTGGACAAAGCTACTCCGCTGTGGAGGAAACACACGGGATGGGGTGAGGGGGAGAGACAAAGACATTACCAGGTTGTGCAGCAGCAACGGCAAAACAACAGAGAAAAAGGCAGAGCCCGCTCGGAGCGTCCCGTTCGGGCGGGACGGGGCTGCCCCTGGAACCCGGATTTCGGCGTGGCCCCGCTCCCTGCACGCCCCGAGCACGACGCTGCTTTACAGAGAGGGGTTTTGGCCAAAGGCAGCGCGTGTTTTCCTCCTTCCCCCGCTTATTTCCCTGCCTGTCACGCTGCTGGCCGGGAGGCAGCAGGGTGGGAAGGGGCTGGGGAGAGTCGGAGGGTCTGGAAGGGCTCTCTGCACATCCCGGTCCCGCTCCCTTTTCCTGCGAACCCAAAAACCTTTCCTACGGGCAGGCTGTCAGCTCGGGGGCACCTCGGTTCTGGGCAGAGACAACGACTTTCGAGCAGAGCAGCCGCCTCCCTTGGCAGCGAAGTTTGTCTTTAGTCGCTGACTGACTTGAACCGATTTCTGTGAATTGAATCCGATTTAAACGGAAAGAATTTAGACTGGGGTTAAGTAGCCCTTGTGAAAGTCTTGTCCCTGACTGCAGAAAACGTTGTGATGTTTCCCACACATTTCCCGGCTTGGAAAGATTCAAATGCTTCTGTTTAACTACAATATCCCTGACTACAGCTTTATTTCTGTGTGAAATTAATTGCAGTTCCCTCTCCCTAAAGCCAATTTCTACCTACTGCAGAGAAAATCGGTACAGGTGAGCACCTCCACATTACTTAATAGACAGATTAGCTCTATGTGCCAGACTAGTTAGGAGTTGGACAGGTTTGGTTTTTAGTCCCCAAAACAGCTCCGCAGCACTGGCAAAAGTATTTGACTTTTTCGGAGAACTGCAAATGTTTCCCTGTGCTTTCCGTGCCAAAGAGGAACGGTGTGAACTCACCCCCTCCACCACGACCGCACCTAGCCTAGGGCTTCCTCTCGTTCTGCGTGTAAGAACTGGGACTTATTGATTTGTTTGGGATATCTGGGAGAAAAACCTGGCCATGCCAGCGGGCAGCACCACGCGGCTGCACCTCCACCGCTCCCGTGAACTGGAGTCTTGTCAGGAGCTGCTTCCTTTTACTTTCGATTTCCTCAAGGATAAGCCTCTTCCCTGCTCTTCCAGTATTTATTCAACGCACTATCGGCATTCATAAAACTCTGATAACTCCTCCCATGGTGCTTCGAAGACCTTGCTGCCAGATCAGGCCGTGGGTGGGGGCATGGATGTACTATTTCTAAAGCGTCCCTGTTTCATCTGAAGTCCCCTCTGCTGTTTCATGCCCTTCATCTTGTCTCTAAGACTAAATAAAACCTGTCTTATTCCCGGAGTTCCCAATTTAGCCTTCCCCGACGCTACAACTTTAAAACAAAAACAAAAACAAAAACAAAAAAAAAAAAAAAAAAAAAAAACAAAACAAAAAAAAAACCAACTTTTTTTTTTAAGCTGTTTTTGCTAGAGAGCAAGGAGAAAAGAAATACCTAAAAGGGTTTTCATCGTCTTACCCCTAACGGGAAGAGACTGTGACAAACTGTCCTGTGCCGGCTTGGCTGGGAAGAGAAAATAAAAGGGGGGCATAAAGGGAGATAACGCGCCCAAACAAGTGAAAAGCAAACAGCCGAGCCCCAATTTCGGGGCGTTCAGTGGCATTTTGCCTCAGCAGAGACCTCTCGGACGCTCGGGCAGGTGCTCCGGGCGGGCGGGCACGGGATGCATCTCAGCGATGCCCACAATTAAACAAAACAAGACGGGCCGGAGGGGCTGGGATTTGACACCGACATTTAAGTTAATCCTAACTTGGTCCCCTTCTGTTCGGCTGTCTGGCCCAGCGAGCAGGGACGGGTACCCTGGAGCGCTGGGAACAACCAGCCCAGCGCCCCACGCATCTTCCTGGGGCAGAAAATGAAAGGATGAGCCCATCTCGCTGTCATCTGAGCCCCGCACGGGGTTTTAGGATTCCTGATGCTCTCCGGTTTTGGAGTGCTGGTGCCTAGTTCTACCTCCCACCTTTGCTTTTCGCTGACTGGAGGAGATCGGGAGGGGGACAGAGAGGGAAAAAATAAATTTAATATCGAATGCAAACAACGGGGAGTAAAGAAAAGGTTTGCTTAAAAAAAAAAAAACAGAATAATGAGCAGGGGGAAAGTGGGGGAGAAATAGTCACGGTTACCTTTGTGCTGCTACGTTTGCATCCACAACCCCAACGTTTCTGACCCAGGACCTGACGGAATCCATCTCAGAACCTAGCGATTTATCTTTCAGAATTGGTCCTCTTCCTAAAGTATCTTGAATCCCAAACATTTAAAAAGTCTATTCCAACTAGCAACAGTTTCCTTTTGGGAGATAAGGAAGAAGGCAAAAAAAAAAAAAAAAAAAAAAGGAAAACCAAAACGGCGC
>VZTJ01003943.1:215115-226687 GCA_013397795.1 Orthonyx spaldingii
GGGGATGTCGCGATGGGGATGTCGCGATGGGGATGTAGCGACAGGGTTACGGGTCGTAGCAGCCCGGCAGCCCCACGCCCGAGCGGTGCTGCCCCGGAACGCACAAATCGTGCTCGAGCAGCGCGCACGCCGCCCGCCCCGGGACGGCCGGAGCACGGGCAGGGGAACCGCGCGTTTATCGTGATGGTTTGCCGTGATGGTTTGTCGTCATAGCACGGCAGCCTCACACCAAATGGTGCTGCCCCGGAACGAACAAACTGCTAAAGCAGCGCGCCCGCCGCCCGCCCTGGGACGGCCGGAGCACGGGCAGGGGAACCGCGGGTTTATCGTGATGGTTTGTCGTGATGGTTTATCGTCATAGCCCGGCAGCCCCACGCCAAATGATATTGCCCCAGAATGTATAAACTGTGCTAAAGCTGCGGGAGCGAGCCGGGAGGAGCGCGCCCGCCGCCCGCCTCACGGTAGCCGAAGCGCCGGCAGAGTAACAGCGGGTCTATCGCGATGGGTTATCGCGATGGGTTATGGCCAGGGCCCGGCAGCCTCACACCGAGCGGTGCTGCCGCAGACCGCACAGAGAGCGCTGAAAGCGCGGGGCCGGAGCGGGAGGAGCGCGCCCGTCCCGGGACAGCCGGAGCCGGGCACGGGACCCGCGGGTTGACCGGGATGTCCCGACAGCCTCACCCCGACCTGCCCAGCCCCAGAACACCCGGCTGCGCCAAGAGCAGCGGTCTCTGTCCGTCTGACCGCGCCGCGCTGCCACAGCCGCCGCACAGGTAGTGGCTGCTTCGCTCTCAGGCGCGGGATTTCAAACGCAAAACTGCTCAGAGGGACAGAAACGGGTCTGGGGGAGGGCGCAGGCAGAGGCTGCCTGCAGGGCAAGAGCCAGCCCGAGACTGCCGGGCACCCAGCAGACCCCAAAGTGACACCCTGAGAGCTGTCAGGTCTCACCTTAAAACTTTTTACAGCATCCCATATAGCCAACATTTCCCATTAAAGGAAACCGGAGCTCTGCCCAGCCCGGCCCGCGGTGACCCGGACCGTACCTACGTCTGCATTTCTTTTAGTTTATTTTTTTGAAACTGCTCTGCCTTGGCGATATTTTCCTCCCGGCCCTTTTGTATTCTGATCCGTGTATAGATCTGCCTCTGAAATCTATATAACACCAACGCGAAAACAGATTTCAAGACAATGAATGCAAATCTGTGCTCAGAGACCATCTGCCAGATGAGGGAATCAGATGTTCGGTAGTTAAAGGGACAGCGCAAGGATTTCCTTGACTCATTATGTGCAGCTCCTCTCGTTAACCCGGGTGGGGGTTTTCTGAGGTTTTTTAAAATGGGATAAAACTACAATTTCCATTTCAGAATAAATCCGAACTCCTTCCATCCACGTTCAGCCGCGTTTCAAAAAGCCACATATTAAATACCAGATTACTTTCGCGAAGTTAAATACAGTTCTCTCCAAAAAGAATCTCAAATTAAAATCTTCCCATAAAACTTTAATAAAAATGTATCCCTAATTCAGGCACGACTGAGGGCAAAGCCGGGACTCCGATTTATTCTGTCTACATAAGTGACAGACATGGTATTGGATGAACTAATACACCTCACCCAATCTTTGTTCAAGGAAATTTGCCATGCTCACCCACCTCCCCAAACTGATAAATATGCAGGAAGTGATTTTGCCAGGTTAGCAAGAGGCGAGGCTGGCGTTGTTTTAACGTTAGAGGAAAGCAGCAGCAGTTTGACGGAGCTGTAGCGTGGAGAACAAGATTTGATCTTGGCATCTCCGAGATGCAATTTCTCTGTATCAAAAAAAAACCTCAGACCAACCAAACAGGGTAAGATATTAAAAAAAATAATTAAAAAGTGAGAAAGCAGAGCATGTAAGATAAATATACAGGCGATAGTTAAGGCGTATTATGATGGGGGTTTTTTTGTTTTTGTTTTTTTTTTTTTACCATTGCAACAGGCGTGGGGACATTTCCTCGAATAAAAGCCCCCTCGAATAAAATTCACTCTTTGTACTAAGATCATTTCTGGCAGTGCCACTCCGGCCGTTCCTACGTTTATTCCCAAACCCGGGGCAGGCGGCGGATTTCCCTCTCGCCTCAACCTTGGCCCGAAGCGCTCACAAGGAGCGAACCCTCCCGAATAACCCGAGCCCATCTCTCCCGGAGATAAAGCCGAGCCTATCCCCGCAAGGTCGAGCCCAACGCAGCCGCTCTCTGAGCTCCGGCCCCGCCTGGAACAAAGGGGGCTCGTGTGCCGTGGCCCCGGGGGACCCCCGCTTTTAGGGATTGGTGGCGGGTCAGAGGGCAGCGCCGCGGGTCAGGGGAGATGCGCTCCCTTCGCCCCAAACAGCTGCCACCAGGATTTGGCGCTCGAGGCGCAGATGCGGGGGGAGCACCGGCACCTCCTGTCCCCGCGGGGGCTGCGGCCCTGGGGTGCCCCCTCCGCGGCGCGGGAGCTGCACCGCTCCGGGCAGGGGCAGAGCTTTCGGGGGCACAATTTGCTCCCCCAGCCAAGTTTCTCGCCTTTAAGATACGCGGCCAAAGGCGACGAGTCCTTGAACACTTCTGAAATCATAGGTTCCTGCTCCAGAGTCCCCATTTCAAGCCCGAACAGAGCGAGAAGCCCCTCACTCCGACTCTTCTGATGCAAATCCACTCGGTAAAAAGCAGCGGTTACACCCGTGCCACCGCCGATAAATCAGAATTTGCACTTTAGAGGTTTCCGCGGTTCGGCTCGCGGATCCACCGGCAGGCAAACGGCACCGCCGAACCGCGGCACGGGTGGGGAGGGGAAAAAAACCACCCAAAACAACCTTCCAGAGCCCGGTAAAGCGAGGGGAGCCCCCAGCAGCGCATCCGCCGTGCCGTAAATACATTTACAGACACGAACGGGAGCCGAAGGTTTTGGGAAGCGGTTCCGGAGCCAAGAGGCGCCGGCAGCGGCTCCGACCCCGGGGTTCTCCAGGTGGAGGGAGGGAGGGAGGAAGGGAGGGAAGGGAACCCCCCGCACCCCCCGAGCTCGGGGGTCCCCTCCCGGCCGCCCTCGAAGCCCCCGAACTTTCCGCCCTGCGGGTTTCATTCCGCGCATCGCTTCGAGCGATTCTCTTCCTCGGACTAAAGAAGAAAAGGGGGGGGTGGGAGGGGGGAAAAAGCAACTGGTTCGGTGAGTGCTGATCATTTCCTTCTGGAGGAAGAGCTGTTCCCCTCCAGACCGCCGCACTCGTTTCCACATGCCGGGGTCAAAAACGACAGGTGAGGCAGGTTTGACGTGGTAAATAAAGAGAGATGCTCGTCTTTGTCAGGGGTTTTTAACAGCGTGGTTTCATGCGCCGGAGTCAACTTTCACTCCTCGGCACATCTCAGAAACTCCCAGCAGGAAGAAAGATGGATAGAAGATAATATTTAAGCCATTTAAAGGCATAACCTTAAACTGCTCTTCGTTCCTCTCACATTTAAGGGGAGAATGTCAGAAAAAAAAAAAAGTTAAACCAGGTCTAAAGACGACACTTTGAAGGAAACATTTAAATCTTGTTCCTATTCATTTATGAGAATTCACCAACCTTCAGGTGTCTCAAGGGAACGAATTGTAGGTTAAAATTATCAGTGTCAGAATGGAGAAGGACAACTAATATTTCGCTTTTTATCCACTAATCTCACAGGAAGTTTCATTTTTCTGGTACACCTGTAGCAAAAAAATAAATGTGTCTTTTAGAACCGTTTCCTTAAGCTGGTAACAGCTTCAAGATCTGAGTCACGAGTGTTCAAGCACACATCAGCCACACTTTTGGCAATATAATAACGGTATTCAGCAAACAAAGAAGTCCTCAAAAATTCCTTTCAAGAGCCGAATATCAGCACAAACAAAATCTTCACTTGCACGGGATAGCCTGCAGTAGAAACGTGGCTACAAAAACCAGCAGCAGGCTGAGTCCGGAGCTGCGGAATGAGGAGTGTGGGGAGGGCAGTCAGAGCACCGGGTGCAGAACTGGTCTAGAAAACTGCTCCGACTGATGCAAGACTACTCCGGACTGACGAGACTCCTGACTGAACTGAAACAAAAACATGCATAAGGGGAAAAAAGCTTCTTAACACGTTTTTAAACAGGGGAGGTTTAAAGCAGTTCAGGTGGGTGCAAGTAAAACCTGAAAGCAACTCGAGTTCTTAACTGCAAAAACTGCAAAACAAGGTCTGAAATGCTGCAGTGCTTTGGGTTATATTTATTATAAACTTGATTTTATACAACCAACACACCCCTCAGAAGAGAACTCCCCATCTGATTGCTGGGAAAAGTTGAACGTCCAGGTATAAAACAAGAGTTCCTCGTCAGAGCCCCCCGATGCCATCAGGAAACAAGCAGAACCACGGGTTTGCAGCTGTGAAATCGTGAGCCCTACCTGGTCTCTGCCTCTCTCTCTCCCCCTTCCCTGTGGCACCATAAAGGCACCATTTACTCGAGGCAGCTCCCCGCACTCATCAGCGCTCACAAAGTGCCAATTGCAGAGGTTCCGCCGATCGCGTTTATGAGCAGTGAACAAAGGAATGCTTTCAAACTTACAAACTCATAAGTAAACATTTAATAACTTCTTCTCCGCCTCATCTTTCCCAAAAGAGAGAAAACATTGTGTCCATCAGATTCACTTCTGAGTCTCTGTTCATTCCAATAAGTAGGTGTTTTTCTTTTCACTAGAACAGAAAAACACATCTGCTAGGTTTTATATCCAACTTTTTTTCCTTTTAAAAGATACTTTTACTGCCTTTGCCTAGCATAGTTTTTGAAACACGCCAGCAAATAATATTTTACCATGGGGAGTGTGTGCTCCATTTTATTTTATAATGCAGATTTGAGGAGTTGTAGCGCTGAAGTTTGTTTTTGTAACCACAGGGAGGTTTGAAGCAACAACCACACAGGAAAAATACTTAAAGCGGGTGTATGTTTGTGCTGGGATCCTCTCCCTCATTTTGCACTTCATGGAAAGCAATCAAAATCAACTTTTCAATATGTCTGCACATAAACTATCTGAAATATTCACCAGGAAGGAGTTTGGGTTATCACAGCCTTTCTAGTTCCAGGTTTGTGCTTGGGATCCAAGCCCAGCTGTCAAACAGAGACTCCACGAGCAACTGGAGATCAGAATTCAATTAATTCATTAACACATGAACCAAATAAAAGCGGCCCCCAGAACTGCAAACGTTGTTACACTGGCGCTTAACCCACACCAGGCACTCGAGTGGTCTTGCAAGAATTACTTGACAACACAGACACCCTTAACCTCGTGCTCAAACATCTGCACAGTCTGGGCCTAATTTTCATTTCTTGACTCAACTGAATGCAGCTCTGCCTCAAGCAGGTGTCTCACTTGAATCACAGGAATAGTCACTCTCAACTGATGCCACAGGGACACTTTGCCAGCTCAAAAGTTAGCAAACCTTAAGCAACTCGTCAGACAAAGCCCTTCTTTTAAAAAGTGTTAAAAAGCACAAGAATTGTGAGTTTCTGTAGTTCTGCCATGAAGCACAACTGAACATTTAAACTGGAATGCTCTTGAGTGACAGGGATACAAAACTATTTTGATGCAAACTGGTATTTTAGAAGGAATATGCAAATTGTGTTTAATTCCAAATTCAGCAGTTTTGCCTTTAATTGATAGAAAAAGGGGGCACCTCATGATGAGGAAAATCACTTGAATGGTCAATAATCATAACACCTCTCTCTTGTAAAGTTTCCTGTGCCATCTTTTAAAGCATCTGGTAACAGAAGCTAAAATAAAATACACAAAAAATCGAATCTAATCTGACTATTCCTACATTCTTTCCACAAGGCAAGAAAGAGGCAGTAAAAAGCCCAATGTTCTGCAATTAGAGCTTTACAGCCTTGGAGAGACTGCTCAGCTCTTCTCTGAAGCACATTAAACAAAGAGACTGCAGGTTATGTGGTGGAACAGAACTATTAACACACCTCGCTTCAGAACGCCAACAGGATTTCTACCTCAGTCCATTGCACTTCAAAAGCCAAATTGCACAGCCAGATCCTGATCCTGAGGAGATTTGCACCTGTATCAGAAGCAGCAAAGCTGATTTTATGTGGCACCAGCTCCTCTCATCAGATCTTTCCGTGGTTACTTCCCATAACCAGTAAAAATGCAAAGATAAAAAGCTCAAAGTTTAAGCCATCAGGATCTAGGTCAATCTAAACATTATCTTTCACTAGGTAAGAAATCTTCTGAGAGTTTTAGGCCTTCTGCACTGTTTAATTACAGTTCACCATGTGCACAGTTTCTTTCATCACTGATTTTAAGTATTTACAGGCAGGCTGAACAGCAATGCTTTGAAAGTTTCTCACACCTAAATGGTTCTGATGCTTAAAAGGATTTGATCAGCCAGGTTGTGGAGCATCACATTTTCATCAGTTAAGTGAGTAAAAACAATATATTTTACTAAGTAATCTGGTACTATTTATGTATTTCAAGAGAAAGCTGTTCTTGCTAGACAGCAATGGCTACAGAAATGTTTTCAAATGAAAGCTGGAGCTTGTTCTTACCACGACTGATCTTGCAGCAGCGCGTGAATGGAAGAAAGGGAATTATATGCCATATGCTTCAACATATTCCAGCCTTCAGATGCTCTGAACACATGCTCTTGAAAACAACAGAGGGTGTTTTCCTTCCCTAAAGCCAAAGAATGCACGTGGACCACAAAGCTGTGCCTGCTCAGGGTGCTCTGGAACCCTCTGAACTCTCTCATCTGCTTTGTTGTCACTGATGTCCTGCGGACTCGCAATCAGCCAAGGTTATTTTTTGTCTTCAGCCTCATCTTGAGGCCTGTGAATATCAGAAAAGTGTTCAGTGACCACTGTTATGGATGGACTGAGCAATTTGCTTGGTCAGAGGCATGTTGCATATCTCAAGACATGTCACACATCCTTATGACACGTCACACACCTTTCAGATTTCCTGTCTGCTCTCTGCCTCCCCTGATACTTCGCTTTGGAGGCCAAAACACCAAATTATGGTGCTTTCAGTGGCTCTGTGCTTTTACACCACCCTAGTACCCAGATGAGGTAAAGCTCCTTCACCGCACTGCTCACGATCCAAACTTTAGCAGAAACAATGAGGGGCATGAAGATGGAGCAGAGGCACAGACAGGGAAGCTGGGAGGGGAAAACACAACCTCAGAACGCCTAGGATGATTCAATGTCATTAATAATCAACTAAAAGACTTGTTATTCCTTGACTTTCCTCTTCACTGCAGCTCTGTTTGGTCAGAGCAGTGCCCAAGTAATCACAGGACAGAGGGAAAGAGGCCATCAGCCTGCAGGAGTGACCACCCTGGATGTGGGCACTGCCTCAGACCTGGAAAGCACCTGATGCCCGAGGGGCTGCAGCCCCAGGAGCTGATATCTGAGCTACACAATTTGAGATGCTCGTGGGTTGCACTCCCAGATAAAACCTCCCAGGGCTGGGTTTGCCCTGAGCTGTGCACAGGCACCCCCAGAGCCCGGATTTGCTCCGCTGACCTCGAGGTGACCACAGTGGGACGCACACGGGGAAGGCCGGGCTGGAGAACAGCACAGCACGTGCAGCCCCGGAGGGAAAAGCCATCCCACAGAACACTTTATGGCATCTGATTTTTCCCAGCACAGAATATGAATAACGTTAATGGCGACAGAGCCTACAGGCAATAAAAGGCCTTGGCAGGTATCAACCAGCTCCAAACTTTGCTTTGGCTCCCTGCCAGCTGCCACAGCCAGCCTGCACTTCCTACCCCAGCCTAGGACCAGTGACCATTAAGGCCTTACTGGTTTCCAGTGAGAAAACAGAGAGAAAACCTATTATATTTTCATTTAAAAAAAAAACAAACAACCAAATCCCAAAACCAGAAAGGAAGAAATCTGTGTTTCACACACATCTGCCTCCATTTTTAATATATATTTCTAATGGATAAGGAAGATGTTATTATTCACATATTCAGCTGCCAAGGCTCCAAACAAGAACATAGGTTGGGAAGCCAATGAAAAAATCTCTACTTTTATTATCATCCCTCGTCCAAACAGCACGTGAAGGCTCAAACCAAGAATCCAGAGCTCCCCAGTGTTAAGCTGTTCACAGGAATTTGTAAAGAGTTCCAAAGAGAACTCGAGTGTGGGAAGAAAAGAGACTACAGGATGAAATAAGTAGGAAAGCAGAATTTTTTCTGGGCATTGTTAGTCCTGCACAGCATTCAGCTTAAGCAGATTTGGCCAAGTGGCAAGGACCTGCATTTCAAAGCAAAAAAACCCCACATTTTACCATTTCCACTGCTCTTTCTTTTTTTTTTTTTTTTTTGGTCACCCAGGATAATCAGCATTACCAATCAGGCAAAATACTTTGTATTAACTGATAAGTCGTATCAAGAAACACTTCTAATGTCACATCTTGAAACCACAAAATAAAGAAGTTTTCTTTGGTGAATGGTCCAGTTTGGGAGAACTGACCCAGTTAAATTCTTCCTTAGGTTTTCATTTCTTGATTATTTTTCCCAGATTTTGTTGACCACTGCAGTTTCAATAAAATTATATAACCCCGTAAGTGTCCAATGGGTTGTTTCTTCATTATTCAGCCCCAAGCTGACAAAGCCCAAGCCCTGCTTCTCAGCAGCTGCTGCAGGTCAATGCTGCTGTATCATTCCTGCCCCATAAAAAGTGGGAACACAGGGAAGCCAAAGTTGCAGCAGGGATGGGATTGGATCTCAGGAGCTCCTGAATCCTGGGCCAATGCCATCCATGGAGACGTCAAACACATCCCCAGGGCTCAATTATTGGCACGTTTGCCACATACCCTGCAGAACAACAACATTGGAGAAGTACCACTGGCAGCCAAAACACAAACATCTGTTTTAGGGAGCATCCCTGTGGGCTGGGAACACAACAACCTCTGCCTTTCCACCAAGGATTGGTTGAATGAGCCAAGGACACTCACTTGGATCAACGGCACCATCTAAAAACTTGAATTTTATTGAATTTACTGCACTTACACACTCCTACATGTCCATGTATGCATGAACCCATGCTCGTTTATAATATAAAATTATAAAGCTTAGCTTGCCACCAGAGGTTACACTTCAGCTGTTGATAAAATGGTCTCTCAACAGTCAGAAGGTTTCCACTTCCACACTGTTTGAAAGACAGAAAATAGGATTTACAAGCCTTAATCATTTGCAGAACTCCTATTTTACACATCCTAATTATTTGGTAAGATAGGAACTAAATATCTGGTCACCTGAGGTGTTTTAACACCTGCACTGATTTCCTGTCCCCAGGACCTTGGGTACATTTGTTGTTCATGAGCACAACAGGTGAGAATCAGGGAGCTGGTAAAGTTTCACCCTCAGTTCCAGCAACAGCAAAGCTGCACTTGGATCCCTGATCCCTGACTTCACAGCACATCCCAGCCCTGTCCTTTGTCACAGGAAAACCCCAAGCACCAGCTCAAATTTCTCCTGTTCTGTGCAGTGTGGCCCTGAAAATCCAAATATCCAGGAGTTCAGAATCTGTGTGCAAGTGAAGAAACACAGGTTAGAGGAAATAAAAAGGGTATGTCTGTAGGCTGAGTGTAAAAGAGCAGTTAGTATAACAGCAGAAGTCCATTCAGTTGACAAAAGCCAAACATAAAAGATCTAAAATCACGGTTCTATGATTTAATCCATTTAACACAGGTTAAAGCTGATGAATTCTGACCTGCATTTCCCCCATGTCCTACTACAAAACTCACCTTCAGATCAAGAGAATTCCCAGGAAAGGAAAGGGAGAAGATGGCCAATCTTGTTTGGAACTTCGCGAAGTCTGAAGGGTTTGTCAGGCAACTTTCTCCTCAGGCACTGACAGATGCTGCAGGAGGAAGGGGAGAGCTGAAATGTGGAGGCAAACAGGCTGACAAGGCAGCAGCTCTGACAGCATTGGGGAAAGGCCCTGAAGAGGTCATGGAAAGATCTTGGAAAAGGATGGATAAGGGAACAGCAGAAGGAGGCAGAGGAGCTGATCCCCCTCAGCGGTGCCAGAAACGTGGGGAGCACTGTCAGCACAGTCACAGGGACAGGACATCCCTGTCCCAGAGCCCAAGCCTGGAAATTCAGGTAGAAAGACAAAACTCAGACCTTTAAAATATTATTAAAGTGGGAGTGTTGAGGCTGATTCGTGTTTCAAGTGCACAGGTGCAGGAATTGGGCTCAGCACCCCCTCAACGCGAGCTGCCCCTGGTGCTGAGCACCCAGCACTCCACTCGTGTGTGCAGATTTACCAACAACAGGCAAGTGAAAGATGTCTTGGTGCTGTGCCTCTTGGTTCTGCAAGGATTGCACCGTGAATACTCAAGAGAAGAGAGGATGTCAGTGAGGGAGGCAGCACCTGCACAAGCCACGAAGAGCAGAAGGAGGAAAGGTACATTCCCAGTTACAGATCATCAAATTTCAGCCACTTGCCTGAAGCAATACAGGAAGAAAAGAACTCAGCCCTACTCTCCCACTTTCCAGAGCTGTTTTCCAGAGCACAACTGCACTCAGTCCTTTTGTAGCACAGCGACATGTTATTGAAATTGCTTAATGTTGGGGGAAGCAGGAGAGGAAAATGCTCTAAAAGAGAAAACAGAAGTCCCTACCATCAAGAAAACTATTTTACACTCCTGATTAATCATGCAACAGAGTCAAATATTTGAAATGGGATTTCCTTTCCCAAAATAATGCTGGCACAAAAGACAAACCTGCAGTTCAAACGCACAGAAACATTAAAACCGTGGTATTTCATGCACCATTTACCTGGACAATGCCACCACCTTGTGGTCTGCACAGCCACTCTCTGCTCCAGTCTTCAACAGGGACTGAACCTGAAGCTGTTTGCTGCTCTCTTTTGAGGGAGCTTTGCTCACACTCCGTGGCTGAACAGCCCTAGCAGGGTGGCACTGATGGAATTTAATGATACACGATTATTTAGCCATTGTTAGCACAAGTTAGCACCTGTTCTCAACACAAAGTTACACTCAGCACAACACCTCGTATTCATGAAAAAAGGCCTTTTTGTACTGTCATTCCAGCACAGATTCCTTTTCTCTCTTCTGAACCCTATTCTGTTCCAACAGGATTTCCCACCTAAACTTTTCTTTTTCCCTACGGCATCTTGAGGTCAAACTGATTCCCATAAAGCCTTGCCACTGCCACTTCGAGCAATATAAATACACATTTTGCTTCCCAAGTGACACTCCATAGAAATGTTTGCTCATTCTTCATGTTCAGAGCAGAAACTCAGCATTCTGCCACTATTTCACTGCCTGGAATTACTGATGGTCAGTGCTGTCTGCTTTCCAAGAGGAGGGAACATTTCCTGCACACACAGGAGACCAACTCCATAACTGTGGAATTACTTCAGCAGTGGCAGCAGAGTCAGATAAGCAGCACCACAAAAGTCAATCCTCACCAAAGTGGAAATGTTTTAACCTCAAGCCTGATTTCTCCCTGTCACAGAACCCTGGTGCCACCACCTGCAAGTCAGACATCACCTGGAGAGATAAGGGTCACAGCTGCCTCACCCATTTA